>VMDR010009689.1:0-32778 GCA_007922815.1 Macrotus californicus
ATGATCATGGTGTCACCTCTCTCATTCTTGACACTGTTAATGGACCTTCTCTTCTTTTTCTTCTCTGGTCTGACTAAAGGTTTATCTAAATATTTTATTTACCTTCTCAAAGTACCAGCTTTTGGTTCCATCGATCTTCTGTATTACTTTTGTAGTTTCTATTTATTGCTTTCTGCTCTGAACTTGATTATTCCTTTCTTCTGTTTACTTGAGTTCTATTCTTTTTCTAGTTTCATAAGGTGAAAACTGAGGTTTTTGACTTGAGATAAATTTTAATGTGCTGTGTTTTCAGGCTATTAAAATATGTCCTAATATCCTTTGTGTGTTTTTTTTTCTTTTACTCACAGGTTATTTAGAAGTATTATATTTAATTTCCAAATGTTTGGGGGATTTTCCAGACCTCTTTCTGTTACTGTTTTCTAGTTTAATTTTTTGTGGTCAGAGACTGCACTTTGTATGACTGGAATTCTTTTCAATTTTTTATTTAAACTTGTATTATGGCCCAAAATATGTTTTATCTTAAGTGTTCTGTGTGTACTTGAAAAAAGGATGTCTTTTCTGCTCTTCCTGAGTTGCATGTTTTCGGTAAATGTCAGGTCAGGTTGGTTGATAGTATTTTTTAAGTGTTCTGTAATCTTCCTGATTGTTCTGTTCGCTAATAAGAGAGGGTGCTGGAATCTCTGGCTAGAACTGTAGTCCTGCCTGTGTCTCACCGCAGTTCTTCGGTGTTTGTTTCATGAAGTGTGAAGCTTAGTTGTTAGATACAGAACCACTTAGAGCTATGTCCTTTTGATGAGTTTTTTATGATTAAGAAATGACAGCCTTTATTCTTGGTAATATTCTTTGCTCTGAAATATACTTTATGTTAATATAGCCATTTCAACTTAAATAAAATCCATATTTTAATAGTCAAAAAATATGTATACTTTTTTTTAAAAAAAAGCAAAATAAGGAATGTTTTGAAACAATCATTTGGTCAAATTTACTGAGGGAGTGATACTCTAGTTTCTGTATTTACTGAAAGCAGGTTAAAATACATAGACTGATAAAAGGAATTTACAACTTTCAGATTTTTTTCTCCAAGAATAATTACCTGAGGATGGGAGGGTCATATTATGCAGGGATGTCTTTATTATTTAAATTTGCTGTTTTCCAGAATTATGTGCTGTTAGGGTATGAGGCTTAAAGGCACCCAGTTATACACTAGGTTTAAATGTTGATAAATCATTTAAAAAAAAAACATAATTTATATACTGGGAAATGTATTCTACATTTTTTCCTGAGTAAAGCATGCGGAAAACCTGCCTAAATGGGGCATATACTTTTTAATGACTCAGACCTTTAATCCTCAGAAATTAACTAAGTATATGGAAGTTAGTAAATATTGAGTGTCTCATCATCGTATCATCAGATTTGAAATCACCTGAGGATGTATGAAAGGTAGTCATTTTACCTTTCTGTTGACTAATATTAGCATGGTTTTTTTCTCTTAGTAAATTTGTATTTTTATATTTACCTAAGTGTATTCCTTGTAGGCAGCACATAGGTGGGTCTTACTTTTATCTTTAATCGGAGTGTTTAGGCCATTGACACTTGATGTGATTATTCATATGAATGGGTGTAAATCTACCATCTTGCTTTTTGTTTTGTTTTTCCTGTGTATACTTTGTTTCCCTTTTTCTGTTCATTTTATATTAAGTATATTTTAATCACTCAGTTTTATCTCCCAACTGGCTTATTGGCTATAACTCTTTCTTTTCGTTTTGCAGTGGATGTTTCAGGGGTTAGTGTGCATCTTTAACTTATCGGAGACTGTGTCCCTGTGGTGTTACAGCACTCCACATGTACCATGTCAATCTGACAACAGCGTGCTTTCGCTTCTCCCTTCCCATCCTGTGTGATATTATTTTTATATTTTCTTTAAAATCCTCACCCAAGGATATTTCTTTAAACTGATTTTAGGGAGAGAGGGGAAGGGAGAAAGAGAGGGAAACATCAGTGTGAGAAAGAAACATCAATCAGTTGCCTCCCACACACACCCCAAGTGGGGATGGAACCTGTAACCAGGGTATGTGCCCTGACCAGGGATTGAACCTGCAGCCTTTTGGTGTATGGGGCAATGAATGCTCCAATCAACTGAGCCACCTGGCCAAGGCTTGTTTTTATACATTTTATTTCTGCATATATGATTATCCCACAGTACCTTTTTATTTATTTATTTATTTGCTTTAAATAGACTGTAAACTTTTTTCTTACAAATATCTTTATTATGTGAATTTTTTATTAAAATATATCTGACATATGACATTATGTAAGTTTAAGGTGTATAACACGTTGATTTGATTTATATTTTTAAAAAACTGTATGACTGTGTCTGTTCGTAAATTCATAGGTGAAGGTGTGGAAGGATGAACTTTAATTGTGGCAGTCATTCCTGGGAGTGAAGGGTGAATTTCACTTTTCATTCTGTATATTTATTTATTGTTTGAATTTTTAATAAATGCATTCATGAATAACTTCTATATTTTAAGCATACATAAATAAAAATGAGACTGTAAAGTTACTGTAAGAAACCATCAGTGATTATTTAGTAAGCGTGACAAAAGTCCCAGAATTCATAGAAGCGATACAGTTGACTACATAAAATTTACCTCTAAATAGGGATAAAAGTGGAGCAAGGGAAACTTTCACTTCCAGCAGATCTGAAATGATGGAATTTCCTATCGGAATCATATAGCTTATAATTCTAAAACGCGGTCTATAAAAATACATGCATAACATTTTAAGAATGTGTTTTAATCTCTCTGTGGATGAAAGGGTGAAGAGATGAATATTTTTATATGTGCAGATGGGAATGTAAATTGGTACTTTTCTGGAAGGCACTTTGGCACTAGAAAATGTGTTATTCCTTTTGACTTTGACTTCTAGGAATTTAGTGTGAAAAAATCACAGCATAAAGATTTAGATTGAGTCTTTCTCGCATTGCTATTTATAGTGTTACAAATTTTGAAACTATTTTGACAATAAGGTATTTTTAACAAATTAGGATACATTTATTTGTTGGATACTAGCCACTTAAAATATTATGTTGTTGAGTGCTTACTGTGAACTTCATTTGTTCTTTTGTCTATTATCTTATGTAATCCTTAGAATAAGCCTATGAGGTAAGCACTTTTTATTTCCATGTTCTATATAAAGAAACTCAGGCATAGAGAGAGGTTAAATAACTTGTCTGAAATCATACAGTAAGTTGAAGAGCTGGGACCCAGTTATATCTGTCTGACTTCAAAATTCATGCTCTCAGTTACAGTACTTAATGATAAAATAGATGTGAAAGATGTAATAACATTGCGTGAAAAAAAAGGTTATAACATCGTCTCATTTTTTGCATATAAAGTTAACCAGAGGATGTATTCTAAAACATCAACAATGATAATAGTTGAGTGTTGGGATTATGGTTGATTTTTGCCTTTTGTTTAATGTTTTCCACAGTGAACATGAATTTTATTATTAGGGTTTTTTTAAACTTTTAAAAGAATATTTTATTTATTTTTTAGGGAGAAGGGAAGGGAGAAAAATATCAGTGTGAGAGAGAAACATCAATCTGTTGCCTCTTGAATGCCCCCAGCTGGGGACCTGGCCGGCAACCAGGCATGTGCCCTGACCGGGAATCGAACTGGAGACCTTTTGGTTTGCAGCCTGGCACTCAATCCACTGAGCCACAGCAACTAGAGCCATTATTAAAGTTTTTAAAAAGGTATTCATTTCATAGCAGAAGGGTGGGGGTGGATTAAAAAAATAATCATTCCCTTGCCCTTGCTGATGTGGCTTGAGTTAGTTGGTTGGAGCATCGTCCTGTATACCAGAAGGCTGAGGTTTCGATCCCCGGTCAGGGCACGTATCTGGGTTGTGTTTGTGGGTCTGATCCCTGGTCAGGTGTGTATAGAAGGCAACCAGTTGATACTTCTCTCTCACATCGATGTTTTTCTCCCTCTCCCTCTCTCTAAAATCAATAAACATACTAAAAAAATAATAATCATTCCCTCTTCCCCTCTGTTTCTGAAGAGATATTCCTGGGCTTGGGCGTATCCACTCTTGATGTTGTCTGTAATTTCCTCTTGGCTCTAGTTTATAAAAACTGTAAGGTTGAAACATCAGTGTTATTCTGAGATCTGAACATGTGAGCAGTTGAGAGATCTTTAAATAATAACCTTGTAACCATTATTCAGTTTGTTCCCTAGGTCTGGGACCATGGCAACTAGTAACAGGATTCAGAATCCCGGTACTTAGAAATGTACAGTTCACAATTCACTAGGCCCATCTCTTTTAGCTTTTCAGTAGAAAAATCCTCCTTTACCTCTCTTTTCTCCCAAAATTTTTTTTTGTTAGTTTATGAGTCTTTTTACCTGGGTGAAAAGAATTTGAACCAATCATAAACAAGTAGCTCTCTTTTTGACTTTTTGTGCATTTCTATTGCCAGATAAGCCAAATATAGTTGCGTAGCACGCACACCAGCTGCTTCCCGACACTTCCCTCCGTAGAGGAAGTGGTGACAGTGATTGGGGAAGACTGGAAGAAGGGGTGGATGTGGAGGGACGCGAGTCTGGTGTTTACATCCCTAATCTTGCTCCTCGCTCTGATTCAACTGTCATGCCGACAGCTATTTGTGTTGGTCCTTCGTCATTTTTTCCAGCAGCTAAGAGATGTAGCTGACTAATAGTTTTTTTTTCTGTTTGCATGTTTGAAACTGTCACTGTTCTGGGGTGGAATTAATAGATTCTAAGCTGTCTTTCAAGGTTGGAAAACCTAGGAAAATGAGAGGTTGTGGAGCATGGCATAGGGTTTATGACTTTTGGTTATACAGGGTTACACTGTTGGAAATTGGCATGAAAAAAGTAGTTCCAGGGCGTCTAATTAAATATGCACTGGAGGCACTCTGCAAAGACTATTGCACATAGAGAGAGAGCTGGCCAGTAATTTGTAAACATTTATAATTACAAATGGATGGACAATAACAGCTGAAGCCTAAAATGCATGGCCCAGAAACTAGGTAAGCACTTGGAATCAGAGAGTAAGGAGTTTATTTAAATTGCAAATATTGTTTAGAGTTTAGTGCAGGTAAACACAGGGTGAAACATTGTTGTGGGAAGAGAAAGAGTGGGAGAGTTCTCAGCTAGTCCAGATGTGGAGAAAAAGTCATCTCCTCTCTAATCCGAGAAGACTTTGGAAATCCGTCAGCATCATATAACTCCATACTCAGATCCTGTTGTGCCGTATGACACTAAAACATTCCATCCAGATGGTCCAGTTTGTTCTAAGCTGGGAAAGAGCAAACGTTAAATAAGAAGTACTATTATAAATGACCTTACGTCTCTTGCTGGGCAGTATGTTTGGTAATGAACTTGCATATAAATAGGCAGAAACTTTTTTCATGACCTAGTCTTCTTTTCTTGTTTCTTCATGCAAATATAATAATGCATATATTTCTTCTTACCCCCCTTTCTTACTACACAAAAGGGTCACATAAGGTAGACCTTCTGTGTGACTACAAAAACTTTCACTTTTCACAGATGTATGACATTCCATTATCTGAGTGTACTTCAGGTCATATAATCAAAACCAGCCCTGTCGATGGACCTCAGAGTGGTTTCAAATAGTTTTCCGCTAGAATTTTAGAGATTTTTAATCCCCTTTTATTAGCAATCTTACTTTGAGGGCATGCTGCCGAAGTTAGAAACCAGTGAAATACAAGTAAAAAAACTACAGCTCCAGCCGTGGTTCTAATACAGGCTGTGAAAGATGTCTGCCTAACTTCATAGTTAGGCTACATTCGTGCGGCTTCCCTCCACCTTGTTTTTCTTTCTGTATTACCTTCTGTTTCTCCGGTGCTGTTTGGTTTATTGTTGGTCTTTTAATTTTGTTTTCTTGATTTCTTCCTGATCCTGTCCAATACACCAACCTCCTTTACTGCAGGTTAGACCTTTGTAAGGAAATTGTTAGACTTGTAGATGACCTTCGCATATTACAGTCGCCAAAAGCACAGCAGTTTTCCGTCTGGGTCAGAAATGAACTCCTGCTGTCTTCCTTGCTGGAAGTCTGTAAGTCCCATTACTCAGATAATGCCCTTCTGTCATTGCCCCCACCCTCTTACCAAGTTATACTTGGTAACAAAATTTTATTGTATTGGAGATAATTCATACACACTTAACAGCTTCCCCAGGGGGCTGGCACCTTAGAAGCCTAGAGGCTCAGCAGGATTAGAGACACTAGGAAATGCTCTTTAAATCCTTAAATTATACATAAGTCTGGGCTCTTTGGAGGGCTGTATAAAGGGGTGATTGATTGATACTGTTCTTACTGCCCTGCCTCAAGGAAAAAGAGTAGACTAAAGGAAGGAAAGAGATACAAAGAAGTTCGGGTTAGGGGAGAAAAGCACCGCATTGAAAATCAAGAAGTGAGGGTTTTAATCTATATTCTGTTACTAATTTGGCCTGGGATGAGTTCTGCGACGTCAGTTCTCTGGGCCTAAGTTTCCACACCCGTGAAACGAGTGGTTTTGTAACGGAGGGTTCAGGCCAAATTACCAAAAACCCACGTCCTTCCCGCAAACCTTCGTGTTGGTGTGTACATGGTGACAAGCGGCCGGGCCCCATGCTGCCTGGCTGCAGTTCCGCATTTTAAAAAATCCTCTGAAGTCGTAAGGCAAGAAAAAATAGAAGCGAAGCAGAGATGTCTTCAAGATTCAATATTGATCTCAAATACTATAAAGGGGAGAGCTTGCCCACTACTGTGTAATACCTATTACACTTAGATTGTCACATAATAAGTCACCGCCAGAATTTAGAGGTTTTAAACAATCATTTAACTTTGCTCACGGTTTTGTGGGTCAGGATCGTGGGAATGGTTCAGCTGGACAGTTTTAACTTGGGGTTTCTCCTTTTTGTCATCCCTGCAAGTTCATAACTTTTGGCCAAGCCAGTAATACATTTAAATACGTATTTATACTATGTATTTAGTTGTTTATAGTGGGAGGCTTATTCAGTGTATTTAGTGCTTCGTACTTTTGGAAATACAAACTCCTTTCACAAGTTACCCTGACAGATGGAATTAACTAAAAGTTCCGCATATAATTCTTTGGTAGCACTTTCCAGAGAGAGAAGTGAAGAGATAAGGGAAGGAAGGGAGGTGTGCAGTGGCAGCGGTGGTGCTGGGGGGTGATGGGTCCAGCGAAGTTAGCAGTGGAGTACTGAGTATGTGTAAGTCATGGTCCCCAGAGTGCTCATGTAGAGTTCTGTGAACTTCTCGTGTGGGATTGACACACTCATGGTTATCATATAAAACATTTGGGGTAAGATAGTGGAAATAAGGACTATAAACTCTGACTGTGATCTTGAATATCTACCAACCATTGTGAAGGTTTAGCAGGTGCTTAAAGAGAAGAATGTTAATGTAGAGGAGCCTGGGCTATAAGCCAGTTAAGTAACTTAGGTAATAATTACAATATGGTTTGGCTCAAGTAAACTTTTTTTGTAAAGATTTTATTTATTTATTTTTAGAGAGAGGGGAAGGAGGGAAAGAAAGAGGGAGGGAAACCCAGCTATGTGTCCTGACTAGGATTTGAACCCGTGACCCTCTGGTTCACAGGCCAGCACAGCATTCAGTTCACTGAGCCACACCAGCCAGGGCTCAAATAAACTCTTATAAAATAAAAATAATTACAACAGAAATTTATAAGAATGGATTATCTCCAAGGATATAAAGATAAAGCTTCAGATAGGAAGCAGCATACACTTTGGCATTAAAAATAAAGTAGGGAGGGCACATAGTAAATAGAAAAGAGTATATATAAAGGAGACAGAAAAGGCATTTCAGACAGAGGAATTGCAGAAGTATAAGAGAGGGCCCTGTGGGACCTAATAAGAGTTCATTATAATCAACTATTAGAACAGACTATTCTGAACAAAATATTATTCATTTCCCACCTGTTTTAGGGGGTTCATGTGTAAGCATATAAAATTCTATTTTACCAATTTAAAAATGATTGGTGTGCATTTTTAAAAGAGCACTTATTACATATATTTAAAATATATAAATTCAGCCTGGCTGGTGTAGCTCAGTGGATTGAGTGCGGGCCTACAAACCAAAGGGTCACTGGTTTGATTCCTAGTTAGGGCACGTGGGTTGCCAGGTCCCCAGTAGGGGGCGCATGAGAGGCAACCATACATTGATGTTTCTCTCCCTCCTTCTCTTCTTCTCTCTCTAAATTAATTAATAAAATCTTTAAAAAAAAAATATATATATATATATTAAATTCTCCCTATCTCCCTACCCACTCCTGGTCCACACAGGTAATCATTGTTGTCTACAGCTTCTTGTGCTCCATTCCAGAAAAATATGTTGTGTGTGTGTCTCATATTATACATTATATGTTGCATTATATACAAGTAGATATTAACATGTACGTATATCTTGACAGTGTATTTAAACTACATATCTTAAACCATTTCATTTACATCCTTGCTCAATCAATTATGTAAAATTCTATCTCTTTTCCTCTGATCCCTGGTCCTCATTTCCTTTGTGTAGGGAAGTGTACTGGGGGAATACAAATTCCAAACACGTGTTTTGTTTTTCTAACCAGTTTTCTATTTTACTGCATTCACATTGGATTAAAATTGCTTAAAACAGCAAAATATTTTCCATTTTAATTTTTCACTTTAAAAAGAGTGAGAATAAATGAAAATCATTCGTCAATATTTAGTATTCCTCTGAATGTTTTATTAGCACATCATATCTCTCTCGTATGGCATTATCACTGCAGTTTCTCCCCACTAGGGGGCACTAGAATATTGTTTGTTTTAGGTGGGCTGTTTATAGTGAATTTAGAATGAAAACTTTCATATTTTTCTTTTAAAATTATATTTTATTTTCAATTACCATTGACATACAATATTATGTTTTGTGTGTACACTCCAGTGATTAGGTATTATATAACTTAATAAGTGATCATCCTGATAAATCTCACACCCCTCTGACCCCATACATTTTCTTATTTGTGCTGCATTGTACTGTGAATAAAGTTTTCATCCTGAGACTACTCTGTGTTTGGCATATATGGACAATTGTAGTACTTTCTGCGCTTTTGAACTTTTACCTTTATCGCATTCCATGTATAACAATTAACTCAAAATGGATCTCAGACTATGGACACACAATCCAATTTTTTAAATGGATAAATGATTTGAAGAGACATGCCTCAGATGCTATATGAATGCCAGTAAGCCCAGGAGTTGCTCAACATCATAAGTCATTAGGGAAATGTAAATTAAAACCGCAATGAAATAGGGTACACCCACTAGCATGGCTAAAATTTAAAAGACTGATAATACCTAGTATTGATGTGAATATGAATTAATGGGAATGCTCATAAGTCACTGGTGGGTAAAAGTTTTCTTGTTATAAATTTAATATATACTTACTAATGACTCAGCAGCTTTACCCCTACCTATCTCTGTACCCAAGAAAATGAAGCACTGTGTTTATACAAATATAGCCCCAAACTGGAAAGAAACCACATATCTATCAACAAGTAAGTGGACAAATAAATTATAGTACATCGACATAAAGGAATACCACTTAGCAATAAATAGGATGAGTTACACATGGAACGATATGGATGAGTCTCAAAAATATGCTAAGTGAGAAAAGCTAAACACAAAAGAATTAATATATTTTATGTTCCATTTATAAGATGTTACCTATGAAAGGTGAATGTATTTATAGGGACAGAATATAAGGCCATCGTGGTAGTGGTGGGAAGTCAACTGCACAGGAGAAATAGACAAAATAAATAAATGAATTAACCCCCAAATTGCAAATTTTGAAAGAAAGAAGGCATAGGCAGCATGTACAAAAGCCCGAAATTGGAAAAGAAGATTGGTATTGTGAGCAAGATGGCAAATGATGGGAGACGGTGTTGGGGAGATAAGTAAAGGCCACACCATGTGGGAAGAGTCAAGTCCCTAAGAACTCGAGGGAAAATGGACTCTAGAGCACAAGGTGAGACCCTTCAGTGGAAGGGGGAGGAGGAGAAGCTGGAGCGAATTAGATAGGCCTGGCGGTTGCAGTGTGAGAGTTTAGATCAGATGTATTCCTGTTTTCTTATATTTATTCTCTCTTTTTATTTAAATATAGGATAAAGCTGTCACTTGAAAGTTAAGGTAGAAATTTGAGTGAACAAACATGAAATATTCTTCCTGGAGGGGATAATGGGAGTGTGTACAAAGAAACTTGTAAGATGACTAAGGTACTATTGATGCTCATTTGAGGTTTGGGAAGATGAATTTCAGCCAGTGTGGCTCAGCTGGTTGGGCATCATCCTGCAAACCGAAAGATTGCTGGTTCGGTTCCTGGTCAGGGCACATACCTAAGTTGCAGGTTTGGTCCCCAGCTGGGGAGCTTATTGGGAGGCAGCTGATCAGTGTTTCTCTCCCTTCCCTTCTCTCTAAAATAAAAAATAAAAAAAAGTGAAACTAGTTGGTGTGCTCACATAGTTTTTCCCTGGCAAACTTTAGCTGCTTGGGCCCAAAGATGGGCTAGATAGACTTATAGGGGTCATCGGGATTGAGGTTTTACCTGGCAAAAATGATGGAGGTAGATAGAGAATGAAGTTATTTATGAGAGCCATTTCCAAAATGGACCAGGGAATCTAGGCTAGAAAAGGAGGGAAGTGAAACTAGGAAGGGGTTGGTGAATTGTGGTAAAACGATGGGTCACTGGACAAAGGATGCAGAATTTATGAGCCAGGCCTACTTCTGCAATGAAACGGTAGGGTAGAAGGGACTGGCTGTAGGGCGACTTTGAGGTTTCCGAAATGGGGAGAGAATTCGGGAGGAGGAGGAACAGGTTTGGGGGTAACATGATGAATTTAGTTTTGGACAGGCTGTGTTTGGGGAGCCCATGGACTGTATAAGTGGAGGCGTCCAGTAGGCATTTGAATACAGATCAGAGAGATCTGGGCTGTAAATAGACGTTGAGGAGCTATCAGCACACGGACGATAACTGAAACCGGGTAGTGAGAGAGATTATTAGAGGGAATTGTGGGATAGACAAGGGGAGGGTGTGTGGTTTCCTTTTTCAGAACCAGGGCGATTGTGGTGGTTGTTGGTGTTCCGCCCGCTCCCCGCCCCCTGCCCCCACTTTGATATTTTGTCTCATTTTCCAAGTAAGTCCTAGAAAATGCTGCCTGGAGTGGTGGCAAGAGCGCAGTTTACGCCCTGGCTTTGCTACTTTCCTACTGGACGCCTTCCTACGGGCCTAGGTTTTCTCATCTGTCAAAAATATCTGTATCGAGGGAGTGAGAAGACAAGACACAGGCTGGAAGAGTATATTTGCAAAAGACATATCTGATAAAGGACTATTATTCAAAAAATACAAAGAATTCTTACAATTCAATAATAAAGCAACCCAAATTTTAAAACGTAAAAGACTTTTAACAGACATCTTACCAAAGAAAAGAAAATATACAGATAGCAAACAAGCATACAAAAAGATGTTCCACATCATATGTCATCAGGGAAATGCCAATTTAAAGGACAGTGAGATAACCCTACACACCTATTAGAATGGAGCATGGGAACTCCCACCATTCATTGCTGGCAGATATGCAAATGGGACGGCCGCTTTGGAAGACAGTTTGGCAGTTAGGAACTAAACTGGCAGTTCATTACAAACTAAAAGTGTATGGTTAAAAACTCCTACCATACAATCCAGCAGTCACGCTTATTGGTATTTACCCAAATGAGTTGAAAACTCATGTCCGTACATGGATGTTTATAGCAGCACTACTCATAATTGTCAAAACTTGGAAGCAAGTGAATGGATAAATAAAATGTAGTACATTTAGACAATGGAATATTAATTCAGTCCTGAGAAGTGAGCTATCAAGCCATGAAAAGACACAGAAGAACCTTAAGTCCATATTACCAAGGGAAAGAAGCCAGTCTGAAAAGGCTACTGTATGATTCCAACTCTGACTTTCTGCAAAAGGCGAAACTTTGGAGACCGTGAAAAGATCGGTACTTGCCAGGGATTGGGTGAGGGGGCATAGAAGACATGGACAGGCAGAGCACAGAGGCTTTTTAGGGCAGTGAAACTATTCTGTAGGATAGTGTAATGCTGGTGGGTAAATGTCATTGTACATTTGCCAAATCCAGAAAATGCACACCCCCAGGAATGAACCCTGATGTAACCTGTGGGCTTCAGGTGATGCTGATGTGTCAGTGTGGGTCCGTTCATGGCCACGAATGTGCCACTCCACTGCAGGATGTTGATAGTGGGAGAGGCTGTGTGTATCAGGGGCAGGGGATGTATGAGAACTGCCAGAACTTTTTGCTCAATTTTGCTGTGAACCTAAAACTCTAAAAATAAAGTCCGTTTAAAAAAGCAAACAAGCAGCTGTAATAAGAAGCTGCATGGAGACAGGTCAAATAACTCAGGACTGTTCATCTAAACTTGAAATCACTAGGCTAATACTCGAACATCCGTAGGCCTTTATTTGCAGTTGTTTGCTACTACTTAATGGGAAGGTTTTGCTTCCCTTGCTCACTTTCACCACCCCTGTCAAGTTTTTTTACAGTGCCAGTGAACGGTTACAATCCTTGGAAAGATCTAATTATAGCCTAGTGAATGTATAGATAGAAATGTCTGAATTTTTCTATTGCCAGGGGTAAGAAATGATGAGGGAAACACACCCAGCTCCAATAATTAAGACCTTTCTTTCACTAAGCTAGGGACTGTTTGAGTCTCTTTTTTTCCTTTTCTTTTTTTACAGGGCTTTTCAGCGTTAAAGCTGTCTACATGCTCATTTCAGGTCAGACATTCGATCAAGAGTCTCCTTTCATTTGTATTTCTTTTACCTTGTCTAGTTTTATACCCAAGTACTGCTGCGTACTTGAAAGCGTTTCAGACAGATACTGTACATTCAGTTACTTTGAACACCAGGGCCTCCCTCCCCTCTGGGTTCCAGAAGTTTCTGAAAAGAGTGGGAAAGGGGCACTGGGTTATTCTGACGAGTACGAAGGAGTCTGTAAAACTGAGGTGCAGTAATGGGCTCGCCTCTGACTGGTAGACACTCTTCCCTCACTTCTTATTGCACACAGGTCTTTTGGGGGCAGGGAGAGGAATGGCAAAGTCATTTTTTCCAAAAAGAATAATACTTCTGGATATTTTTACTATAGATGTTCTTACACACGTGTGAACTGTCATGTATAGAAGAATATCTGTTACAGTATTATCGTGGTAATTTACAAGTAGCAAACTATAGGAAATGGTCTAAATGTCCATTGGTAGGGGACTGGCTAAATAAGTATCGGTGCATCTCTAAAATAGAGTATTGTGCAGAAGTTAAAAAGAATGAGGTAGCACTGTACACGCCGATACGGGACAGTCTTCAAGGTAACGTTGAAAGGGGAAGGTCTGGAACTGTCTTTTTCTGTGTGTGTGTATCTGTGCTTTTACACAAAACGTATCTCTGGAAGAAAGCGCAGTAAGAGGATTTCCCTCTAGGGAAGATAATCAGGTGCCGAAGGAAAGGGGAAGAATGAGGGAATTTGCACAATATCTTCTTTATGTCTCTTGAACTTTGAGCCATGAGACCTTGGTTACTAGTTCAAAACAAATTTTAAAAAATTTTAGGGGCTTATTCGGAGGGTTAAGTGAGTCGTGTACATACAGTTGACCCTCCGTATCTGGAGGCTCTGCATCCCGACCCTGGATGGAAAATATCGGGGGGGCCGGGGGGGGGGTTCCATGTTACATTGTTGCCGACTGTACTACATAGTTAAGCCCATTATGACTGGCATGGTTGGGGACATTTTTTTCTTGTCATTATTCCCTAAACAATACATACAACTATTTACACAACACTTTGTATTGGGTATTCTAAGTAGTCTAGAGATGACTTGAAGTATATGGGAGGATATGCGTAGGTTACACACAAATTCTGTCACTTCATATAAGGGACTTGAGCACCCTCAGATTTGGGTGTCTGTAGGGGGTCCGGGAACCAGTCCCCCGTTGATACCGAGGGGTGACTGCCGTCTGTTGCAGTGCTGCCTGGCATATAGCATTTAGTAAACGACAGCCTTTGTTCTTGCCCTCCCTCCAATTCCATGGTTGCTGTTTGGAACGTTCCCAGGGTTTTCCTTCTTCACCTCGGCCAAGGTGAATTTGAATTGTCAGTCAGTGGATCTGTGGGCTTTCTGAAATGTGTACTAAATTTTGTGTAAGTATATGCGGATGTCAGACTCTGTAGATTCTAGAGAGAGGGTCTGTGGCTTTCATCGCATTTTCTGAGGAGAGCCCAATGGCCCTAAAATGTTAAGACACGTTGATCTAAGCCATATTGCAATTTCCTATTTCCTTCGACCAGAAAGTACTCTGTTGTCAGAGTTTTCTCTTTATAACTAAGAAGATACTTTGGCTAGTGTTTTCCTTCTTAACTATCTTTTCTAGTTCCATGTGTTCTAATTCTGTCATGTTTTGCACGAATAATTTAAATTCCCTAGCTTTCCATTTCTTACCTACGAGATGAAGTGATTAATCTGGGTAAAACTCAGGGATTCTCGTTACTTTGAAAATGTTATGGTGTCATCTAGATTTACTATGTGTGGGCTTTAAAAATTAGAAATATTATCATAAACCAAGAAAAACCCTTTTTCTAGAAATAAACCTTATACAGAGGACAAAATCTGAAACAAGGGATGAAATTGCAGGTTTTGGATATGCCAATGCATGCAAGCCTGATCCCAAACTGAACACCGTGACTTACTTTTGTATCAGAAATAAAGGTACCTTACTAATGAGGTAGGGCTGTGTGAGGTTCCCTGGTGGCTGTGTAAGACAGAGGCGATGTCTCTGTGAAGAGTTCCTTCTCAAGGACTTGGGACTGTTTCATTTTATGGATGAGGGAGGAAAGTAGATATCATAACCTGTGAGTTGTAGTTCTGTACCAACAATTGCTTTGAACATTATTGACCATTATCCATCACTGGCTGATTTCATAAATCAGAGTTATGACCTCCTTGTTTGACTTCCACCTGCGCACTTTAAGTCAGCTGTACGTGTGATTATTCACACTGTTACACAACCCAGTTTACTCAGAATCGCTCACCCCCAAATCTCTGTGGTTCTTAGCTGTGTTTACTTCTTTTAAATTAAAATGCTGAGCCTATTTTACGTGTGTATTTTTGTTTCCCCACCACTTCTGTTGGACCACCACTACTACCGTGTCCTATTGTAACGTTCCATACATACTTAAAAGCAAGCAAAGGGTGGAGTTCACCTTTAAAGCTAAATAGGCATTTTGGACAACACATTCTTGGCAATGGAACCTGGACGACATTTATCAGACGTGGTAGGGAAAGCTCTCACTCTGCATTATAAAATAGACAGCTGGAAATTTTTAACAAACTGTTTAAACTGTTTTCTTAAAGAGACTTCTCCACTACCAGTGACCTCGAATAGTGGTCAGTCATCCAGAAGCAGTTATTTACATAATTGATGACCTTGGCTTTCACTTTGAGAACAGAGCCACTGTCTTCTATACTTGCTTGTATTTTTGCTTTAATGTCTTCTACAGAACTACGTCCTTTGGGTGTTTTCGTGTTTTCCTGTTTTTTTTCCTCAAGGATTCTTGAACTTTTGATCTTGGTATTGATGGTTTTGAATCTTTTCCATTATGGTTTTATTTTTCTGCATTTTCGGCTGGAGTATTTTGTATAGGTTTCTTTACTGGAGCTTTTTGTTCAGTTCTTCATCAAAATCATCATCCTTATCATCAACTTCAGCAGAAGCAGTTTTACTTTCTGTGGAACCTCACTGCCACTTCCAAGGGAAGAACGCTTTGCGGACAGAGTAGGAGTGTCACGTTCTCCTCTTCATCTGCTGATCTGCACCTCCTCCCCAGCTCTCGTCCCCTGAAATCACGGGCCCTGAACCGCACTTCAACCGTAAGACCACACAGGCGGTGTGATTTCAAGGCCACCAAGGAGATCTGTTGGCTGTACAGACATTTCAGAGTTTCCAGTGTTACTTTAATGGGACTTTCTCCATAATTCATGGCCTCTGCTTCAACAATGTGCAGTTCGTCCTTTGCAGCGGCCCCTAAACTGACCGTTCTTGAAGATCATTGGTGCCCATTTTCATCATTATCCACATGAAAGTGATCGTCTTTGTCAGCCTGTAAGTTCACACCTGAAAAGATAGTTCTGGGGCCTCGGGGATGGCCATCGAATCTTCCGTGGGGTGGTGGCACACACTTAGGTGGGAGAGAAGGCGGACAGAGATAAAAAGACTACTTCTCTGCCGAACACATAGATGCGCAGGATGGCATCCCACCAGGGTCATCTGTGTTTTGAAAGGCCTAAGAGAGGATAGGATGTTTGACCTACAAGGTAGTTCAGAGTTAATAAGAGTTCACTCAACAAGCATGTGAAGTTAAGGGCATTTCAGATACAGTGCAAAGGTACCTAGATTCTGGTCTTTGCCTCTTATTAGCTGTGATCTTGGGTCAGTTCCTTAACCTATCTGTATTTCAGGGTTTTTTTTTTTTATAAAATGATGACACAAAAGCACCTACCTCATAGGTTATTACAAGGATAATACATGCCAAGACTACATAGTATTCAGAATGTAGAAAGTATTCAATAAATGTACTCCTTTTTTCCTTAATGGAGACCTGAAGCACCATGACAATTTTGGAGACTTAAAGATTGTCAGATACAATGTAACATTCTTCAAGACCCAAATCTAATATTATTTCCCCAGTGAACCTTCCCACAGGCGTTGAGCTGTGCTGCTGCGGCTCTTTGGCTGTTACTGCATTCTCTCTGGGACTGCTAGGCCTTCCGAGTTAGAGGCTGTATATTTTCAACAGATGCATACTGAGTATCTCTATATATCAGACACTGTGCCAGGTGAGCAATACAGAGAAGGTCCCTGCTCTCCTGAAGATTAAATTCTAGCATGGAAATACAAAAAAAAAAAAAAAATAAGTAAGTGATTTCAGATAGGGGTAAGTAATTGAAGAAAATAAGATAATGGGTTCAGGGTGTGGGGGGCAGGGCTAGATAGGATGATCAGGGAAGGCCTTAAAGGGGTGACATTTGAGGTGAGGTCTTAAGGACGAGTTCCTTGGATTGTGTGTGACACCTTTATACCTGAGCTCCGCCTACTCCCAGTCCTGAGCGAGTCTGGATCGGTTCCCTCAGGTTGCCCAGAGCGGTAATAGCTGAGTGTTTGTGCTCGCACTGCCTGTTCATTTGGCTGTAGCTCTCCTGCTTTCCCTCCCTCTCTCCACAAGGGTGAGCTCTTGAGTTGACCTGACTTTTTTTTAAGTTAGTGAATGAATTTATTCTTTTGTTTTTAATTTTATTTTTCAATTAGTTTACATTCAATGCAATTTTGTATTAGTTTCAGGTATACAGCATAGTGGTTAAAGAATCATATCTTTACAAAGCTTTTCACCCAGTATCTCCAGTATTCACCTGGCACCATGCATAGTCATTACAGCATTGTTGACTGTGTCCCCTATTCTGTACTTTACATCCCTGCGACTGTTTCGTAACTACCAATTTGCACTTTTGATTCTCCTCCCTTTTTTCACCCAGTCCCATCCCCTCTGGCAACCATCAGTCTATTTTCTGTATCTATGAGTCTGAGCTGACTTTTGAATCTAGCAACAACTCCAGAGGTTTTCATTTTTAGAGAGAGGAAGAGAAGTAGAGAAACATCAATGTAAGAGAGAAACATTGATCGGTTGCCTCTCGCACTCCCCCAACCAGCGTCCTGGCCTGCGACCCAGGCACATGCCCTGACCGGAAGTTCAGCCAGAGACCTTTCACTTTGCAGGACGACCCCAACCCACTGAACCACACCAGTCAGGACAACACACCTTTATTCTCTATCTGTTCATGTTTCAGTCTGATACCTGGGGTTTTTTTAACAGAATACTGCCATCCCTAGATATTCCTCTTGGGTATATGTGCTGTTCATTTCCTTACTATGCTCCGTCAGTAAGTAATGAGTTTGAGGCAAACTTCACTGTAAACACTAGGAATGCTTAGTCACCATAATAGATGATCTAGCAATTCTAAAAAATAGTCAGTTCAGAGATTTTCCAAATGTTTGTGACAAAAGTAAAAAACTTTTACTGAAGAGAATCCAGGCCTCCCAAAGCTAGGTTGCAGCTGGAAAAATCATGCGCTCTCTCTCTTTAAAAAAAGTTTTTTAAATTGATTTTAGAGAGAAAGAGAAAGGGATGGAGAGAGAGAGAGAGAAACATTGATTTGCTGCTCCACTTATTATGCGTTCATTGGTTGGTTCTTGTGTGTGCCCTGACAGCCTTGGTCCATTGGGACAACACTCTAACTGACCGACCGACCAGCCAGGGCTGTCACGTGCTCTCTTTAACACGCGCTCAGTAACACAGTGATAACCTTCAAACCACTTTTATTTGAGAGCTAACCTCCTCCCTTATCCCACAATCAGAATAGCCTTGATACTTTCAGTGACTACTTTAAGGAAATGATCCTCTGTGGCACTTGGTAAGTCAGAGAGTAAAAATCAGTTTCTTGAGTTGAAGGGGTTGGAAGGGTTGGTCAGAGTGATCTTTCTATAAAGAGACTGGATTTCCTGGATTCCACAATGAGATGTGAAACAAGTTGAATAAAGTTGTTGATTATCAGAACGAAGAGTCAGTTCTCTCCCCAGAATACTTTGGGGCATAAATTTCATAGCAGTGATCCTTTGTGTATGCCCAGATCCTCTGTTGTTTTCGTGACAGGAAAGAAAAAAAGGAAAGGAAAGCAAAGCAACTCAGGAGTAGGTCTCAACCACTGGTTTTCTGGGCTTTCAGACGGCCCTGGCGGCATCGTTTCTCTGCAGGCTGGGGATTCCGCACAGAAGGATCACCTGAATTTTTGTTCTCTCCTTGTCAGGGTACCTGTCTGAACCACAATGAAAGGAGATTCTTCCTATTTTTAGAAGAACTATGGGCCCCTTTACTGCCTACTAATTATGTCAACAACATTTATAAGTCCTGTGTAGACTCTAGACCTAATCCTAAAGGTTTAGGATTAATCCTATTCTATTCAGTTTTTCGTCTCTGGTTTTTCTGGAAGAATTCGGGGTGACTGTCATTTAAGTGGTGATTTGGGGTCACTTCATCTTTGTATTGAGCCAGTCTTCATGTTATATGACACATTTTAAAGAGCTCATCTTGTTTCTCTTGGAAATATTCAGTTCCTCAGTGGGGATGCTGGGGTGGGAGGGAGTAGTGGGGGGAATGGAGACAGCTGTACTTAAACAACAGTAAAAAGAAGAGAAAAAAAGAAAATATTCAATTCTGTTTTCTTATCTAAAATGGCACTGTAACAATTCAAAATTGCTCTGTTTAAGATAAAATAAGGTAAAATATTATCAACTGTAAACCTGAGGGAAGTATAGATTTCATTATATTTGTGTTTCATATTACAAGTTTTCTCGGATTCTTTGGGGTAGATTCTTCTCTTCCATCAGTCAGAGACCTCTCAATGTGTTAGTTTCATCTTTTTCAGGACCTTTAGATACAAGATGGTACAGCTATAGGTCGAAAAAATGCCTTCCGATCTTTTTATTAAAAAAAAATTTTAATCCTCACCTGGGAATATGTGTATTGATTTTAGAGAGAGAGGAAAGGAGAGACATAGAGAAAGAAAGAAACACAGATTGATTGCCTCCCTTACGTGCCTGTCTGGGGATCGAGCCTGCAACCCAGACATGTGCCCTGACTGAGATCAAACCTGTGACTCTTTGGTGTGCAGGAGGGCGCTCCAACCCACTGAGCCACCCAGCCAGGGCTTCTGATCTTTTTAAAAGCACACAATTCATCCTTAAATATAAAAAATTATAAATACATTTTTTTACTGTAGAATATTATTAAATTCTAAAATAGTAATAGTTTAACTAAAAAATTTTAATTTGGAAGAGTTGAAAAATGTTTTTTGAATATTATTTGAAACAAGTCAACAATGCGTACGGGTTATTTGTATTTCCACATAGGCACAAGGAAATCTCTGGGATTTAAAGATAGCAGTTGATTGGATGATAATGAAGTTAGAGATATAGCAGGTGTAGCTGAAGATAGTAGTTGCACAGTAGCAGTGATGAGCTGAAAACACTTTTATTTATATCCTAATCCAGTCTTTTTGGTAAATTGTAGAGAACACAAAAATACAGACTGGTACGTTCCATTAGCTGGCACAGTGATGACATCATCACAAATCATACAGCTTCTGGAAATGCCACTCTGCACTCCTGAGAGAGTGAAAAGTGAAGAAGACAACTAATATTTTAGTATTATTATGAAAATACTTTTGACGTTGAAACCCCCTGAATAAAAAAGGGGAAGGTAAAAAGAAGGAAATCCCCGCTGTTCATGGCAGAGGCTATGGACGTTTGTAAGAATTGAAGAGACTTTTCTGAGATACCCATTAGCAGGCAAAAACGAAAATTCACGTCTTACACAAAGCCTTTGTTAAACCCCAGACCTCCCACTGGTCTCCAGCGCCTCTTACATCAGTGGTTCTCAAAGTGTGCTCCCTGGATTCCAGGGTCTGTGAAGTCAAAGCTCCTTTCATAATATTAACATGTTATTTGCCTTTTCCATTGTGCTGGCGTTTGCACAGATGGCACATAAACCATGTGGATAAAACTGGTGTGCCTTACCGTACTAAGGCTGTGGCACCAAACTCTTAGTTGTCACTGTGTTCTTCATTGCTGTGCACGCAGTTAAGTTTTTTCCCATTTCACTTAACAATGTCCTTGATGAAGCAATATTATTATTATTTTAATCCTCACCCAAGGATGTGCTTATTGACTTTAGAAAAAGTGGGAGGTGGAGGGGGAGAGAGAGAGAAAGAGAGAGAGAGAGAAAGAAACATCGATGTGAGAAATAATCAGTTGGTTGCCTCCCATACACACCTTGACCAGGAATCAAACCTGCAACTAGGTGTGTGCCCTGACTGGGAATTGAACCCACGACCTTTCAGTATATGGGACAGTGCCCCCACCACCTGAGCCACATGGCCAGGACGGCAATGAAAATTATTAACTTTATTAAATGTCAGCCTTACAGTACAATTCTTAATCTCTCCCTCTCTCTCTTTTTTGGATGAAATGAATAGTACGGTTGGTGTAGTTGACTCTTGAATAACACAAGTTTGAACTGCATAGGTCTCGTTATATGCAGATTTTTTTCAATAAATATTATAAATGTAGTTTCTCTCATGATTTTTTCTTATGATCTTCTTAATATTTCCCTTTCTTTAGCTTACTTTATGGTAACAATACAGTATTACAATATATCTAACATACAAAATATATGTGAATCAACTCTTTGTTACCTGTAAGGCTTCTATTAAACAGTAGGCTATTAGTAGTTAAGTTTTTGGGGGAGTCAGAAGTTCTGTGTGGATTTTGAATGTGTGGGGGTTGGCATCCCTAACCCCTGTGTTGTGCAGGGTCACCTGTGCACATAAAGCACTCCCTGCTGCATGCCTTGAAAGAGCAGCTGACAGACAAAAGGATTCAGACTCGAGCATTTGGCCGCCATTTTCCTGAAAACGAATAAAGTGAATCTGCTACTTTAGAGAAAATGGATAGTATTTGTGGTCAGTGATAAAATTCAAGCTTTCAAATGAAAATTAGAATTTTGGAAATTCAAAATCTGCCACTATGAGCTTGACAGCTACCAGGCTAGCTGCCTCCGGTACAGACCTCTTACTTGAGCTCCAGACGCACATCTACCTGCCTGTGTTCTGTGTCCACATAAATGTTTCACAGACGTCGCAGACTTAACATGCCCACGGTAGAACTTCTCATTTTCCCCATAACACGTTACCTTTTTCATCCAACCCAAGGTCTTTTCATCTGGGTAAATCACCTTCACCTAGTCGTTCACACTAGAACTGGGGGGACTCATTTTTCCTTTTCCCTCGCCTCTTTTATCCAATTCGTGAGCAAGTCTTATGAGTTCTGCCTTTGAAATTACCCCAAATCTGTCTGCTTTTCTCCATCTTTGTTAATTTCGGCCTACTGCAGGTCACTGTCATCTATTGGTTTGGTCCTTGATTAAAATCCTTTAATGGCACCCATTAGAATGAAATCCCACATCTTTATTTTGGCTTATAAGGCCCTTCATGTTTGGGCTTCTTCCTGTCTTTGCAGCCTCCTTCTGCCTCTCATTCGCAAAGTTCTCACCACACAAAGTATCTTTCCATTCCATAAACATTCCAAGGTTTTTTTAAAAAAATTGGAGTCTTTCTCTCATCCTTTGGTCCTAGCTAAAGTATTATCACCTTAAAAAATGCCTTTCTTGATCATTCTATTGAAGGAAGTTTGTGTGTTTTTTGTTTTGTTTTGCTTTTACACTTTACATTGATCATCTCCTTTATAGCACGACCATAAATTTAGTTATTCCAGACTATAAAGGAAACTGAGAAGGAAGATATCTTGGAGGTGAAAGAAATGATGAAATAATGTTAGGGAAGCCAAGAGGAGAGAGTCTTTCAAGAAAAAGGTATTAGTTGTGTCAAAACTCTGAGAGGCAAAGTAAGGTAAAAAGTTCTCATTAGATTTAGCAACAAGGACATAATGACTTTGGCATAAATAGTTTCAGTGAATTGCAGGAGCCAGACTGTAGTGGATTGAGGAGTGAATGGAAAATAAAGAATTGGGGATATAGTGAGCTTAGAAAGCCAACACGTTTCTCTCTGAAGTAAGTACAGAGAGTAGCAGTAGCTGAAAGGGGAAGGTGGGAAATTTCCTTGGGGGATTGAAGAAACCCTAACACGCTCTGTGCTAATGGGAGGAAGTCAACAGAGAGTGAAAGGCTGAAGAAACATAAGAGGGAATAACTGATAGAGAATGGTCCCTTAGAAGGTAAGAGAGTATTTGATCCGGAACACTGGTTGGAGGGATCAGATTTAGATGGTATGCAGTCTGTTCAGGCCGCCATAACAAAATACCGCAGACTGGGTGGCTTAGCCAGCACAAATGTGTTCTCTGGAGGCTAGAAGTCCGAGATCAGGAGCTATCAGGGTTCATTTCTGATGAAGCATCTCTTTCTGGTTTATAGATGGCTGCCTTCTCCCTGTGTCTTCACATTGCCTTTCCTCTGTGTGCCACAGAGAGAGAGAGAGAGAGAGAGAGAGAGAGAGAGAGGGAAAACGCACGCGTGAGTGCCACGCTAGCTTTCTGGTGTTTCTTTCTCATAAAGATAATAATCCCATGAGGTTAAGACTCTACCATTAATGACCTCATTAGCTTTAATTACTTTCCTATAGGCCCTGTTGCCAAGTACAGTCACATTGGGAGTTAGCGCTTCAACATATGTATTTGGGGAGATACAATTTAGTTCATAACGGAGGGGAAGAGAGAATCCTCTTCCATTAAAACAGGGGGGAGGCTTTCCACATTTACCCAGGCCCAGCAGAGGGAGCCACAACCTGTGGGTCATTGATAGCTCCAAACAGGTTGCCCAGGACCAGTCACAGGCAGCGTCTGACATAGGCTTGTGCCAGAGTCTTTGCAGCTCTACCGCTGCATAGAAACAAATACAAAGAGGCAGCCAAAATGAGGGACAAAGAAATATCCACCAAATGAAAGAATAAGAGAATTCTCCAAAAGAAGAGCTAAATGAAATGGCAATAAGCAATTTACCAGATACAGACTTCAAGGTAATGATTGTAAGGATGCTCAATGGCATGAAAAAGGACATAGAACCCATTAAATAGGACCACATCAGAAATGAAAAATGCAATATCTTAAATAAAGAACACACTGGAAGGAATAAACAATAGGTTAGATGAAGCAGAGGATCAAATCAGTGATTTGGAAGACAAGGTAGAAAAAACACATAATCAGAGCATCAAAAAGAAAGAAAGAATTTTAAAAAATGAGGATACTCTAAGGACCTTTGGGACAATGTGAAGCATAACACCATTCACAACATAGGGGTATGAGAAGGGGAAGAAAGAGAGTAAGGGATTGAAAACCTATTTGAAGAAACAATGACAGAAAACCCCTAACGTGGCGAAGGAAAAATATACACAAGTCTAGGAAGCACAGAGAGTCCCAAACAAGATGGATCCAAAGAGGCCCACACCAAAACACGTCATAATTAAAATGGCACAGGTTAAAGACAAGAGAATCTTAAAAGCCACAAGAAAAAGGCAGTTAGGTATCTACAAGGGAGCTCCCATAAAACTGTCAGTTGACTTCCCAACAGAAACATTTCAGGCCAAAAGGGATTGCCATGAAATAGTCAAAGGATGAAAAGCAAGGACCTACAACCAAGGCTACTTTTCCCAGTAAGACTATCACTTAAAATTGAGGGAGAGCCCTGAGAGGTGTGGCTCAGTGGGTTGGGCATCATCCTGCAAACCAAAAGGTCACCGGTTCCGTTCTCAGTCAGGGTCCGTGCCTAGGTTGCGGCCCAGATCCCCTGTTGGGGGTGTGCAGGAGGCAACCAATCAATGTTTATCTCACACATTGATGTTTCTCTCCTTCCCTTACCCTCTATCTAAAAATAAATAAATAAAATGTTAAGAAATAAAATAAAATTGAAGGAGAACTGAAGAGCCTCCCAGACAAGAAGAAGCTAAAGGAGTTTGTTACCCCCAAACTAGTGTTACAACAAATGCTAAAGGGCCTGCCTGAGGAAGGTGGAGGAGGGGCATAGTTAAAAAAAAATAAATTGACAGTAAATACATATCTATCAATAATCACTGTAAATGTAAATGGCTTCAATGCTCCAATCAAAAGGCATAGGTTAGCTAAATGGATAAAACAGGAGGGAGATAGGAGAAGACAGTGTGGATAAGAGTGTAGGCTTTGGTGTCAAGTTGAAAAACATTTCTGCATTTAACGGTTTTCGTTTTCTCCATGAAAAAGGAGTCCAGGCAACGTCCTGAGTGTAAGGGTAGGTGTTGTGCATCTGAGAAGAGTAGAGGGTACTTGACCACTGATGTGGAGACAGGGAGGAACGGCTGAGGAGGGGGCGTGGCAGAGTTACTAGGTTGTGTTGACCTTTCTTTCTGCACGCCTGGGTGGTTTTCAGCAGCAGAGCAGCTCCGGCATAGGTATGGCTATTTGGAGTGGTAGCCTTGCATGTCTGAATACGGCCTTTTAAAAATCTTCATTGTGTAAGACCTCTTACGACCAGGAGTAGACCCCTGTT
The DNA here is from genome assembly GCA_007922815.1 of Macrotus californicus. Taxonomy (NCBI): domain Eukaryota; kingdom Metazoa; phylum Chordata; class Mammalia; order Chiroptera; family Phyllostomidae; genus Macrotus; species Macrotus californicus. The sequence continues at coordinate 25,280 of VMDR010009689.1, forward strand.
AATACTACAGTATCAGCACTGCTTTAAGAAGGTAGAATTCTCTTCCACAGTCTTTGTCACTGCTAGACTTGGCAGGTTTTGACTAGACCATCTTTACCTTGTAGATTTATGGACCTCAGGAGGTATTTACAGCATCTGTAGGCAAGAATTAGCTCAGGACCTTTAAAATCAGAGCAAATTTGTCCTGGAATCGCTCGGATCAAGTGATCAACAACAGCACAGCTGAGCCCCAGTATTCTTAGATTTTATATTTGCAAATTTGCGTACTCACTAAAATTTATTTGTAGTCCCACCATTAATACTTGTGGTTGCTGCATCATTTTAGTGGGCATTCGTGGACCATGTGCAGAGCGGCAGAAATTTGACTCACCCGACACGTATATTCCCTACTGAGGTCAAACAAGGCAATGCTCTGCCTTCCTGTGTGAGCTCTCATACTCTCATCCAAGTGTCCTTTCCATGGTCTACTTAGTGCCATGTTTTTTGCATTTTTGTGCTTTTTCTGAGTGATTTCATTGTTTAAAATGTCCCCCAGATGTAGAGCTGAAGTGATACCTAGTTTTCCTAAGCACAAAAATGACTGTGATATGCTTTGTAGAGGCAATATGTGGGTTAGATAAGCTTCATTCAGCCATGAGTTATTTGATAAAATGTAAAAAGATGAACAACACCAAGCACTGGCAAGGATATAAAGTAACTGGAACACTGATATTCTGCTGGTAGGAATATAAATTAGTACAAGTACTTTGGAAATTTGCTTGATATTACCTAACCAACCATATGTATACCCTATCACCCAGCAAGTCCACTCCTTGATATATATCTAACAGAAATATTTCCATTTTCATATGAGCACGACATATACAAGAATGTTCATAGAGATAATGTTTTTCATGGCCCCCAAACTTAAAACAACTTTCAACAGGGGAATGTGTTCAATAAATTATGAACATCCATGCAATAGGATGCTTTCTTTCCAGCAGTGAAAATAAGTGAACTGCTAAGTGCAGCTTATTGCTCTTAGTGTAGCTTGAATGAGTCTTAGAAACATACTGTGCTGGAAAAACACAGGCGCTCGAGGGCACCTTTTATGACATTTATGTCAGGCTCGAAAACAGAACTGGTCAGTTGAGGGTAATAACTGAGAGGGGAGGCCCTGGGGTGCTGGTAATGTTCCATTTCCTTATCCTGGTAAGCAGTTACATAGGTGTGCTTTCGAAATTTTATCAAATTTTAACTTTTTTTCTATTTACTTATTTTTTATTATATTTTTTCCACCATTTATCCCCCATACCCTCTTCTATCTTCACTCACCTTCAAATTACACCTTTTTGATGGGTGTACTTTTTTTGTGTATAAGTTATGCTTCAATAAAAAGTTTGTTTTTAAAAAAAGAAACCCTGGCTGGTGTGGCTCAGTGGATTGAGTGCTGGCCTGTTAACCAAAGGGTTGCTGGTTCGAGTCCCAGTCAGGGTGCTTGCCTGGGATGTAAGCCAGGACCCCAGTTGCGGGTGCATGAGTGGCAACCACACATGGATGTTTCTCTCCCTCTTTCTCCTTCCCTTCCCCTCTCTAAAAATAAATAGATAAAATCTTTAAAAAATAATAAAGAATATAGTGAGAAGTCCACATTCTACATTTATTTGATAGCTTTATGCTTCATTATTTTACCCTATACTGTCCCATCCTCCCCACCCAACCCCTGCTCTGTGATAAAATTGAGAGCCCTGAATGCATATTCCTTCTCACTCTTATTCTGGTTGTTTTCAAGTTCAAGAGGAGATTTCCAAGTTTAAGCTTGACTTCTCTTTGAGGACAGTTTTAGCAATAGGTGCAAACTGTGTAACAAACTGAACTCTGACCTAAGTGGAGTTCTATTTAGCTGTCTCAGGGAAATGGAGGGTTTAAGTCCACACTCCACTCCCAGATTCTAAGGGACTTAACAGGGAGTGGAAAGGGTGGCAGGCTTGGTACCTGCTTTAGGGTACTGTAGTCTCTGCATTGCTTAATTGTTCACCTGAGGGACAGTGATTGGATTAGTGGTGGCAAGGACATAGGCATAGCTGTACTAGGCATCCTTTTGTTCATAGTGGTGTTTCTGTTTATGGTTTTGTCAGTTCTTACTCATACCTAAATCCCTTTTCCTCCCTTTACCCTTCAGTTGATTGTCCTATATTCATTTATTTTGGGCTTTACTCCGAGCTAGCTCTTCTTTAAGTCGTTTTTCACTTTGCTCATATTCACTGGTTATTTACAATGTATTAGGCACTTGAAATGCAGGAATAAGACACATAATCTCTGCCCTCAAACAGTTTGCAATTCTAGTGTGAAAATAGACAAATGATCGATTATATTGTCGAAACTGATATGTGCCATGATAGAGATGAGCCTGGGGGATTTCTCAGTAACTCACAGAATTGATTCTTAACCTAGACCAGGAGCTGGAGATGTGCACTTAAGGAAATTAGAGCGGAGGTCAATTTTGAAAGTGTGTGTGTGTTTCAGAGTGAGGATGTGGGGGACTTCAGAGAAGAGGCTTAGGAGACAGGCCGAGCCTAATTCAAGAAGGGTGATGCTAAGGAGTTCGGATTTTATTTGGAAGATGCTAGGTAGCATTCAGGCACTATGAGCAAGGAAGTGATGTGATCAGAATTGAAAATGATTGTGCTGGTGATAGTCACATAAAAATAAGTTAATTTCATGAACTGAAGCAGGCTTTTCCAGGGATGGAACTGTCTGGGGCCTTGTCGGAGTGTAGTCCCAGCAGTATTGGCATCGTCTGGAGAGCTCTTAGAACTGTAAGATCGTGGGACCTATCCCAGACTTAGTGAAGTCAAAACCAGCGTCTTAACAAATCTCCAAATAATTTGTAGGCACATTCAAGTCCCAGAAGCACTGATTTAGATGAATATGATGATAGTCAGGCTTTAGACAGCTGTAAGAAGAAGAAAGGGCAGGTTGCAAGAGGTGCTGTGGAGCACATGCTCTTCTGTCTGAGACCCGCCCCGCCCTCCTCCTCACAGGTGCCCCCAGTCCCTCTGCTCATCCTTCACCTTTCAGCTTACATGCGACTGCGCTGAGGCCACACTCCCAGCACTCACGGTTGCCATGTAGCCCCGGAGCACCTGCACTTGCCTTACCCTTTTTCATTTTTTCTTGTAATTACTTAATCAGTTGCCTGTGTTCCTCCCTAGACTCTAAGCTCTCTGAGGTCAGGGACTGTCTTTCTTTGCTGCCTGGCACATGGTAGACACCCAGTCAGTATTTATGGTTTGATCGAATGAATTTGCCATGTATAAGAAGAGAAGGTGGATTTGGGTGTGTTGGAGGATGTGCCTGTTATGTTTATTAATAGCAACAGTAACTAGCACTGGCGTGTTCCAGGCACTGTTCTAAGTGTATAATATGTATTCATTTATTTGATCCTCTCAGCAGTCCTGTAAGGGTAGATACTCTTTTTTTAAAACTTTTTGTTAGTGAAGTTAGATATTATTTACATTATTAAAATACATTCAAATGTTTGCTTTTTATTTTTATTAAAATTTTTTTTCAATTAGAGTTGACATTCAATATTATTTTGTATTAGTTTTAGGTGTAGAGCATAGCAGTTAGACAGTCATGTACTTTACAAAGTGTTCCCCCTGAAGGGGTAGATATTCTTTTTTTTTTTTAATTAAACCTTGTTTATTGTTTTTCTATTATAGTTGTCTCAGTTTTTCCCCCTTTGCCCTCCCCTGCCTATCCTGCCCCCCCGCCCCCAGATATTCTTAATCCTCTTTACAGCTGAGAAAACTGAAGCACAAGCAGGATAAATAATTCGCCTGAGGTCGCACGGTAAGTGGTGAGTCAGGATTTCAAACTGGACACGCTGGTACTGCTCTGCTATGTCTGGTTTTAGGACCACACAGCTTCCTGCCACCGTGCTAAGTGCTTTCTATGTATTTGTACGCACTGTTTAATCTTTACAGCGTCCAAGTGAGGAAGGTATTGTTATTTAGTTTTATAGATGAGAACACAAAGTCTTAAAAACTTACAGAGTTTACTCAAAGACACATAGCTAGTAAGTGACGGAGCACTTAAAACCCAAGCCTGCAAACCCAAGACTTCCCACCTCTACAGCCCGTGGTCTTTACCAGTAATAATGATGCCTCCATGTGGAGTCTGAAATACCCGTGGGATATGAGACTTAAGACCCCTGAGGAACTGACAGGTAGGATGCCTCGCATTTAGGTACGGGGTAGGGGGGTGACTCCCTTCCGGTCACTCTGGTAGCATTGGTTTTCAAGGTTGAAGGGGCAAGGGAGATCTGAGGCCTAGCAATTCCAGCCAACCTCGTAATTGACCAGGTGGAACTTTGAACTCAGATGGTTAGGAACCTTAGCCTCTACAATAAGCTGTAACTTAGATGACTAAGGAGTAGTTATTGCTTTTTCTTATGGCCTCAGAGAAACCAGATGGATTAGAAATACTGAATGTCAGCACTGGAAGGAGCCAGTTCTGACCTTCCCCAGTCCACTTTTACCCACTTCTCTTCGTTTATAGTAAGGACATTGAAGAGGAGAGTAATTAGGTGACTTGCCAAAGTCTAATAAAACCATTAGCAACAGGCCAGAAATAGAGGATGGGGTCACATTCTTATGTTCTTTGCCCTGTGTCTTATGACTCTCTAGGTTGAAGATTTATCACTTCTTGTTAAAAACCGTTCTGCCATTACACTTACTTCTTTACCAGTGCCTGGTTCTTTTTGACTTTGACCCCTGGAAATATTGACTTTGCGTCCTTTTCCCCTCTGGCTCCAAGCATATACCCTCTTTGACAAGTCTGGCTTGTCTTCATCAATAACGAAGCTGCTTTCAGGTAACCCCGATAGGAGCATGACTGGCGCACGGAGCTCTGAATTGTTCTTCCTGGAGTCGAGATGTGATTCTTTTAAGCTGGATGCACATTGGTCACATTTTGTAAAGGACAAGACCGGGTGCAGTTTGTATAACCTTTGGAAGTTGCAAACTCCTCTCCTAGATGCTAAGGGTGATTATTTAGATCATCTTGTGCAGTGGTGTCCTGTCCTGGTACCTTCTGAGGCACATTGTGGTAAAATGAAATTCAATTGGAAACAAGATCATAACTAGCGCATACACCCATACCTTAGGCCTTATCCAGCCCCACTCAGTTAACAGTCTTTAGTTCTATAATAACTGCTGTTTTTATTTTTATTTCAGAAAGGTAAAGACTGCACAGCACGGCGGCGAAGAGCTGCCATTTTCTTTTGTTACAGAAAGGTGTAGTGAGGCTGCAGTTTCAAATGAAGTCTATTTTAGTTATAACCTACACAAAAAACACAAAAAATATGTCACAAGTGAAATGACATTTGATTTAGCTTGTCAAAGTGATGTATTTTTTTAAATTTTTGAAATTGAATATATATATATTTAGAGAGAGAGACAGACAGAAACATGGATTTGTTGTTACTCTTATTGATGCATCCATTGGTTGCCCCTTGTATGGGCCCTGATCTGGGATCAAACCCGCAACCTTGGTTTATCAGAATGATGTTCTTACCAGCTGAGCCACCCAGCCACAGCCTCAGGGTGATATATTTTACATGTGTTTATTCTTTTAGTCACAATCCTGGTTTCCTTAAAGTCATTTTTCTTCCATGTTTTAACACTACCATGAACATAGTCATCTTTCAGTTATTTAATAAATGATTATGTAGAAAACATTAATAGGAGTGCCAATAATCTAGTAATTTGCTATCCCTGAAATATTTTAAGGGTTGGGTTTCACTCTGGCAATAAAATAGTCTTCTATCCTCCATTTGTTCCTAAAAGCTTCATTATGAAGCAGGTCATAATGGATTATAATTGATGCAGATCAAGCAATGGAAAGTTGGAAAGTGGATTATATATTCCCGCAGAGATAATATTGTAATTAAGGATTAAAATGCTAGTAAGGACTCACCACAGGTAAGTTATAGCTGTGGTCAATAATACAGCTATATATAACCTGGACATATAAAATAATGTTTCAAGTTCTGTAAAATGGACATAAATATATTAAACACATTGATTGATATATTATATAATCAATAATAATAGATTAGGCAACTTGCCCCCAGAACGCTATAGTATACATAAAACATAAAAAATTTGACAGTTTCTTAAGCCCTTACTACATGCCAGGCACTGCAGGCAAATCAGAGCTGGCTCAGCCCCTAAAGAGCCTGGAGTCTAACCCGGGACGACGGCACGTGCACCCAGGAAAAATAACAGGAGGAGGCGTGAAGATGGTAATGTGACCAAAGAACACCTATTAGAGGAAAGGGAGATTCCTTTTTAGGTGAGATTCCATGGCAGAAGTACCAGGTGAGCTGAACCCTGAAGAATTTGAATAAGTAAAGGATGATGGAAGAAAAGGCAGAATGAATGCATTTCAGTTAGAAAATGGCCTGAGCAAAGGGCGTGGAGGTGGGAAAGGGCAACATAATAATGACATAAGAAAGAGCTCCCATTTATTAAGCACTTGGTGTATGCACACTTTCAAAAGCCTTGCTTCAGTCCTGTGAGGTGGCTATGATTGTTTCCACTGCACAGCATAGAAAATGGGAGGGATAGAGAGGTTAAGTGCCAAAGCCAGGTTTCCAACCCAGGTCTGTTTCATCCCCATACTAGTGCTCTTTGCTGCCATGCTCTGCAGTCTGCCTTCACGTTCAGGAAATAGCAGATAATACAGCTTACCTGCAGATGGAGTCTATATAGGGATATTGCAATGGAAGATCCTCCTGGAAAGGATTTATAGAGGGTTTTTAGGAGGTGGTGAAAATGGACAGGTAGGGACAGATGAGAGGCTTGGTGGAGGAGGGCTCAAAAATAATTGGCAATTGATTGTTCTGGGGACAAGGGTGAAATCAAAGATGACTGAGGTTTTATATCTGGTTGACAGGGAACAGGCAGAAAAGTGAGGGGAAAAAGGCTTGTTTGGAGGGTGAATGGAAGTAAAGATGGAGCAATCATTTTGGTTTTAGATATGTCGCCTTTAAAACACAGAGGAAAGATACCATGGGAAATTTAGGCAGCAGATGTAACTTCTCACTTTATTGAGGTTGAATTAAAAGGAAGCCCAGAGGACAGTAACTGGAGGATGTTTAGAGCTAAGGCTTTTTATCAAAATTGACACCCTGACATCAGAGGGGCCTTCTCGATCCTGCATTTCACCAACTTTCGGTATCTCCTCACTCAAATTGCTTCACTCCTTAGCTGCTCTGTGACCACAGCTTCTTTTACATCCACCTCTGCTGTTCCTTATTCTTACTGCATCTGATCCCCACCTGCCCTGTGATCTCTAGTCCTTCAACACCTCCGTGTGCACCTGGCCCACAGTCCCCTTCTGTTTTCACTTGCCTTTCTTTCTAGTCTATACTTCCAGCTCAGTCATTTGAATTCTGCCCTCTCTGGCATCTTATAATACCTCTTCCCCTAAACATTATCTTCCTCTCCTCT
>VMDR010009690.1:0-13514 GCA_007922815.1 Macrotus californicus
AGGTGCATCACCACCCGGACACTGTGAGGAAAGAACATCTTGCTATGGTGTAGTTACCAATTCTGGCAAGTTAAGGATAAAAATGAATATTTAATTTTATATAAAAATCAGAAAGGCAGGCCAACAATATGTTAAATTTCCTTGTTTACCCTGGCTGACAAGTTGAGCTCATGGTATTACTGAGATTCAATTTCTTGAATATTGCTTCTTGTAAACATATGGTCTACATGCAATATTAACTAAACTCAGGTAGCTATTGCAGTTGTTTTAACTGCACACATATGTTATTTCCCCAAGACAATATTATAGGTATTATATTTTTGTAAGCTGATAATGAAATATTACATTTTTGTATCATGTTTTAAGCTTTTCTGGTACAACTTATATGTATTGTTAATATCTTCTGAAGTAACCATATGTAAATTTCTCATTTTCTTGATGCCTGATGCAGCAGCATTTGAGAAAGTATCTTTTATACATTCCTAATATAATAAAGACAGCATAATTTTTGTTTAATTATGTAGAGCAAGGTAAAGTGAATTGCCTTATATTACTGATTAAGTATATACTACAAACATATTCATTAAAAATAAACTTTCTAAAGCAAACACTAAATCTCCATCTTCAGCTCTTCCTCTCTCCCCCAAATCTGCACCAGTTCAGCATGAAGTTCAATAGTCGTGCAGGGCCATTGGCAAACAGGCTTCTGTCTGCCCTTCCCATCCCTTTCACACTACTCCTGTCTATAAATCTCACTCTCCAAGCAAACTGGATACTTTATTTTTCTCCAGGATGGTCACTCTATTTCTTCTTGTGCATTTGTTGCTGTTCTGTCCTTTTCTCTCACCCAGATCAATCCACTCTGTTTGTAAAGATTCTGTTAAAATCCCATCCTCTCCCCTGAAGGGATTAAGACTTTTTTTCCCAAAAAGGCAGCTTCATAGTCACAGATAGTGGAACGGTGGTTACCAGAGGCTAAGCGCTGGGGGCAAAGAGGAGATGCTGATCAAAGGGCACACACTTTCAGTTTTAAGATGAGTAAGTTCTGGAGACCTAATGTACACCATGGTGCTATAGTTAATAATAGTGCATTGCACCGTTGAAATCTGCCAAGGGAGTAGATCCCCAGTGTTCTCACCACACACACATACACATACAGGTAATTATGGAGGTGATGGATAATTAATTTGATTGTAGTAATCATTTCTCAATATATACGTATATCAAAACATCACTGTGTACACCTTAAACATATATAAGTTTTGTCAAAAATAAAAACTTAAAAAGTTCTTTTTGATTTCCATCAACTATAGATAAGATCAAATATATCCACAGTGCAGTTATTTGTTTATGTCATCCAACAGACAAATATAGATAGTCCCTAGGAAGACGGAGAGGAGTAAGCCAAAAATTCATAGCAGAAAACCAGGCCATTTTTGCCATCCTTTAACCCCTGAAGCCGTCAATAACTGCCACCTCTCACACTCCTACTGAGCCATGGTACCTCTCTGTGTTCTCATGGCAGAAATCCGCTAACAATCAGGGTGGCTACAGGGGATGCAGTGGTAAAATTTGAATCTGGAAACTTCGTTTTTGCTTTTGGCTGTATCCCCCAAAAGCTATATGTCCAGATGATTCTATTTGAAATGAGATAATGTAGATAACGAAAATAGTTTTGAGCTTAGATATTATAAATATGCTATATAATGCTATCTGAAATTACATTTCAGTCCCCTAGTGAGATGGAGCCAGTGGTGCGCTAGTTTAGCAAGCGGTCCTTCAGGGGGAAAAACCAACAACAATCTTTGATTCATAGCATTTGTGAGTTTCCTTGGTGTAAATACTCCCACCCAGAAGACTGCAAACTACTAATGGGACATCACTAAGCACAGACTTGGGAAGAGATGCTCAGTAATGCGTTGTTATACAGAATTATCACCACAGAGATCCAATAGACATAAATAGCCTCAAGAGCACCGGTAATAGTTTAAGTCAGTGAAACAACTAGGAAGTGATGAATTTTGAATATCTATTACTTTTTTGCTTTAAATATAGGCACATGTTTAACATGATATTTATTATTTAATAATGGCTGTCTTTAACAGCGGGCCTATGAGCAGGTAGTGAGCAGCTGTAGGACACCACTGGTAGCATCATATTTTCTTCTTCAAATGTCTTAGTTCAAGAGCCATGTTTGACCGGGTCACATATTCCAGTGTTTGCACATGGTAAAACTTAATTACTGCTTTTTAAAAGAAATACGGCGCACTTAAAATGAAAAGATTACTTGAGACATTTAAAACATATATTTTTCAAAATGCATTTATTGACTGTGCACAATTTGCCAGATACTCTGTTAAGCTAAGAGAGGAGTAAAAACATCATATGGGCTAATACTAATCAACAAGTCTTCCGAGGCAAGTGATCAACAAAGAAATCTGGTAATTTCTTTGTGAGTTCCTTTTAGGTCCTCTGCTCATGCTTGTAACTCATCAGTGGAATGGCCAACACACTCTCGTCGACCCTCACTCATTCACCTTGCTTAACTTCACAAAAGATGAAGGGCGGTTTTCCATTTACAGTTTTCCATTTACAGTCCTACCCTGTTCAACTCCTCCTGCTCTTCATTTTGGGTTCTGTTACCCACACCGTTGCTCAGCGCAGGGAACCTTAACACAAGCAGCCTCCCTCCCCCCGGTGGCAAACTTCGGTGGCCCTGCTAGGCCTGGGGTGCAAAGCGCTTTGCTGCCAAAGCTGCCCACAGCCAGGAGGCCACACACCCTCACTGCTGCAACCTCCACAACCTCCGTGGGAAGCAGGAACTGCTTTTATCCCCATTTTATGAGTGAGGAAACAGGTTCTGAGACATTCGGTATCTTGCCTAGGGTCATTTCATGAGTGAGGATTACGGTTGGGAAAGCTCTTATTTCTTTCCATCACATCACTGTCCTGGTTCTTCCTTCATACAGCACATGAGTATCTTGGTGCAATTTCTTAGGCACGGCAGGCTAGAGGATCTTTAAAATAAGGGAGAAGAGGTAGATGGTATATTATATTTAAGTTGGTTTTTCCAATAAACGCTGCCATAACAGCTTTTATTTGACTTTTCATTTAAACATGACAGAAGGCTGATGGTGATGTCATGAAGTGTGAGGGCAAGTAATCACAGGACTTGAAATTCCCTTGAAGAGGTGGGTTACAACTGTGGATTTGGCGAGTTAACTGTGAACCAAATGGAGAGTCAACCCTAACAAGGTCTTCTTCTTTTACTTTTCACTCTTTTATGTAAATATTTATATTACAGAAGGAAACCATAATTATTATTTTCTTCTTGATGCAGGAATCATACTACCTACCACACATATAACACAAAGCATAAGAAAAATATTTCTCTGGGATTTCAGGCTCAAGTTTAAAAATTACAGGTCCATTATTATAGAGGCAGGGCAGCTGCGGCTGAGAGTTTTGACTTTAAAAAGCCAGATTCACTTTTCAAGAGCCTGCTGAAGAGGAAAGATGAAATGTGCAAGAACAAAAGAGAGGGGAAGGCAAGATAAGTCTCTCGTTCTCTCTCCTCCCCTCTCTCTTCTTCCATTTCCTCCTTTCCCCCTCTCCTTCTCTCTTTCCCTTTCTCCTTCTCTCTCTTTTCTGCCCTGGCCAGTGTGGCTTAGTTGGTTGCAGTGCCATCCCATAAACCCAAAGGTCACGGGTTTGACTGCCCGTCAGGGCACACACCTAGGTTGCAGGTTCCGCCCCCCCATTGGGGTGTGTGCAAGAGGCAACTGATCAATGTTTCTCTCTCACATCCGTGTTTCTCTCCCTTTGTCTTTCCTTCTCTCCTCCTCTCTCTAAAATCAATAAGCATGTCCTCTGGTGAGAATTAACAAAACAAGTAAGATCTTTTTAGCAGCCCATCATTTGGAAATATATGCCTGATAGAACCATGTCCACCATGATACAAAGTCTTTTAAAATAAAATGTACGGGAAAGTTACACAAAGAAAGCAATAAAGCCCAAACCACACCATCTGGGCCCAGATTGGCATTCTGATAATGCTAAGAGAAATTTCAACTCCTTGAGAGATGTATTCCACAAAATCACCGAGAAGACAAAAATAATGCGACAAGGAAATTCTCAGGAAAAAAAAAAAAGAGACTAGAATCTGTAGCCAACATGTCAGTTTTGGTGATTCTCATACTAAAGATTTTTATGAGAGGATCTTAGAAACTCACACTAATGACAGGGTTTGCCCTTCACCAGATTTTTACGCAATGTGGCTATTTACATGATTGGCCAGCATCCAGGTGTTAAGACCAGGTGTGACCATGAAAGTGACTGTGAGGTGCAGAGTCAGGTCCCAATCCACCCACGCGAAGAACCTGCTCGAAAGACTTCTGTTTTCTGGGCAAGACACTCTTCTGCAAGCCACAAAGGAACCTATGTAAGCCAGAGCAGGAGACAAATCAGGCCTGCATTCAGAGGGGGGACTTTGGATACTTCTTGTCTATTCTGTATTCTAAAGGGCAGGAGGCTTTGTGTTATGGACCCAAGAACAGGAAAAGGAGGGATCATTAGAAATACAGAAGTAGTAACAAGTTTCCAGCAGAAGTCAATGAGAGGTAAAAAAGTCAAGCATATTTAGAAATGTAAAATTAAAAATAAAATCAGTTTTCATTCTTGATATATTCGTCTCTTTCATGGAACAAGATGGTGCTTTAATTTTTTTTCCAAAACAAATAGAGCCCCTGTGAATTTTGCAGACATTTCTATGCATTGAAAAGGATGCATAGTTTTTCTGTGACTTTTTTTTCTGAGTAAGGATATGGTTGTTTAGACCAGTCTAGTTTAATAATAATAATAATAATAATAATAATAATAATAAATGTAGCTTGTACAGAATTTCCAGCATTTAATTCTCATCACTACTCTATAAGACAGTAGCGAGAATATGGCTATTATTATTTACATTAAGGAAACTGAACCTTACAAAGATCTATTTCCTTGCTCAAACTATAGTCATGGTGAAAAGTAGTGACTGTAAGTACAACCTCAGACCTTTGCCTCCAGCTCCCGCTGTTCTCTGTCATGTCACATCACCATTCTTCGACCAGTGACCAAATTTATTGAAATAATACAGAAGGGTTCATTCTTGACATATAGGCATTTTGGTAATGCATTTTGGTAAAGTAGGCAGAATTACATTAACTGTGTTGTCTATTTTTTCACATTATTTAAAAATAAGGTGACATGATGGAATGGACTGGGAAATGATTATAAAAGCCTTTTTCTTACAAAGTCTGAGTCAAAACTGATACATCTGTCATTTTACATAATTATCTCCTTACTATGTTAAGTAATTTACATATTGAAAATTATAATGTGCATAATCTTAATGTGTGGACAATGTAACCTGGGGGAAAATTATATACTAAGGTTTGGGAATCATTTCAAAGTCCAACCGGAGACTAACAGTTCAATGAGGGAAAACTGCATATATAGTCACTACTAAAAGCATATATGCAAAGAATTTTTATGCCATTAAATTGTCAAAAATATATCAATGAAAAACTGTATATACATTATGATCCCAATTTTGATATAAAAAATACTGCATAACAAGGAAAGCTCAGCCAGGATTTTGACCAGGGGGAGGGAAAACCTTACCTTACCAAGTTACCGTTGGAATTCAAATAGAGTAAAATGTAGTTACCTAGTAGTGGTTTATCTTTTTACCCTTCTCCCCATCAAGTAACTAGTTACAGATTTTTCATGGTTAAATCCAGCACATTTCTATAAAGTGTGTGTGTGTGAGTGTATAATTAGAAGAAAGTATGATTAAGTTCATAATATATTAATAGCAAGGGTGTTTTTTCTCTATGATGGCAAATGGTTGCTTTCTCGATAATTTAGGGAACAACCCTATCATCGTGGTTATTCAATGAACTGAACAACGAACTTGACTTCCAAGTCCATCACTCACTGAGCTCCCACAGGCACCCTTTGCCTTTGCTGTATCCCATGTAAAATGGGAATAATATTAGTACCTACCCCCTGGGTTGCTGCCCAAATTGAAAGAGATGATGTACATAAACAGCCAACAGCACAGTCCTGCCCACAGCAAGGCCTCGAATACAGCAACTGGTACCTGCACTTTTTTCTGTTATACTTTTCTGAATTGTTTAGATTTTCTAAAAGAATGTGTTTGTTTCCTAAGCAGAAAGGACAAAAATATAAAGGCTTTATAAAAATGTGCTGGATTGAACTATAAAAAATTTGTAACTAGTTACTTGATGGGGAGAAGGGTAAAAAGATAAACTGCTACTAGGTAACTACATTTTACTCTACTTGAATTCCAACGGTGACTTGGTAAGGTAAGGTTTTCCCTCCCCCTGGTCAAAACCCTGGCTGAGCTTTTTGTCGTCAGTGAGGTTTGATAAATGGGATTCCAACCAAGTCTGGCAGTTGCAAAACGCAGGTATGTTCCAGAGTCGCTTTCTCTCTCTCCTTGTCCCCTGCAAGTCTCAGTGTCTATACCTTCCAAGGTACTTCAGAGAGAAAAACAAACATCGGGAACAATTACCAAAAGAGTAAAACCTGCAAAGAGGCATAACGGGAATTCAGAAAAGGTCAGAGTGTCCTGGGGCGGTCAGACCGGGGGAGGAGATGGAAATTGTGTTAGGCCCTGAGGGATCAGTGGTAATAATACAGGTTAAAGGAACAGGCCCTGTAAAGGCATTTGACTAAAAAGGAAATAAAGTGGCAGCATTTCCTGCCCTTCAAGTCTCCATGGGTTATTATTTTTTTAATGGGTGGGAAAAATTTTTAAATGTTTCTACAGTTTTACCGCTACACCTCCTTTCTTGTGTTGCCACACTTCCAGCAACTTTTATTATGACATTAAATAGTTCCCGGGCATTATTGCCATTTCTACCTGGTGACAGAATTTTACAGGGGGTGGGCGGTGGAGTAAATATACAAAAAAGAAGGTGAAGGAACATCTGAAAATGAAGTTCTAGGACCTCCCAGCCCCACAAATCTGCACGGCACCTCACAATATATGAAGCTGCCCAGAAACCCCAGCAGGGTTCTCCACCCAAAGTAAATAATTTCCAGTCCCATGACTGCCTAAAGCCCCTCACTGGAGAACATGGTCCAGAATCACTGTCATCACAGTCACAGCTCTTTGCAGCTAAGACGTTGTTTTAATTATAACAGGCAGTGCAATTTAGGACAACCGAGGGAAGTGCAGATGTCACTGGATAACACATGTAGATTTTAACGGGCGTCCATTGATTCTGAAGTCTTGATTCTGTGCTCGCGGATCTTAACAGTGTGGCAAGCTGCTAGAGAAATATTTGAAGGAAAAGTATTTTGGACTAATGTTTAGAGGACCTCTAAAGTCCCTTTGATACTGACTACCATTTTAACTACCATTTTCCAAGTATCTTTTATGTTTGGGTTTCTGTTCATTTGTTTAACAAATGATTATTAGGTGCCTATCCTTTGTCAGAAAAGGATGATACAATGGCGAACAAAAACAAACACAACCTGCCCTTAGGTGGCTCATACTCTGGCAGGGAAACAGTCAATCAAAAGAAATCCATGCTAAGTGCCAGAATGAAGGCAACTCTAGGGTAGCTGAAGAATGCATAGAGGGAATTCGGCCTACTCAGCAAGATCAAGGACGTTTTTCATGAGGAGGTGATGACTGAGCTAAGATGTAATGGAGGAGGGGGCATTAAATAGGTAACATAGTGCGAGGAAACATGGCAAGAATGGGGGCCCAGTCTTCAAGAAGGCCAGTTTGGCTGCTGCAGAGGAAGGAAGGAGCCAGAACATGCAGGGCATTGTATAATAACCCGTGACCACAAATTCCCGCTCAGCTCTGAGTTAGATAGTATCCTCATTTGGCGGAATAGGACAATGAAACTCAGATGAAGTGAGGACAAGACCCGAGGGCACAGAGCTAGAAGGCACCAGAGGTTAGATTGAAAGAAGATCAATCCACTTCTAGAGCCTAGATTCTCAACTGACTCTCCCAATTATTCATAACCTTGCATTGACACATTGTCCCATAGATGTTCTCTCTGGATGACCCATTAAGGACTATCACAAGCATATGTTCATGATACCATCTTCCCTATAAGTCAGCTGGGCAACCACTCAGCCAGCTGCCCGCTGAGCAGCTGGGCTCCAAGGACTAGACAAGAGTCTCACACAGTAACTATGCCATTCACTCAACTTTTATTGAGTGCAGGTTCACTCAAAGGAGAACAGCCACATACATTCATAGCCTACTCACACTCTAACAATCTAAGAGGAATATAACACACACAGCAGTCAAAGGGGGATAATGAACCGGAGTCCCAGAGCCTCAGCCTGCAGGTCCGGGAGATAGCACAGTGGGCAAGAAAGTTGTCAGCATCTTGCAAGGAAGGCTCTCAGGAGCCAGGTGAGCAGCAGAGCAAAGAAATCCTCAGTCCAGCAGGGCAGAGCCTCTGGTGGCCGATGCCAAGGGAGATCAGTATGGGGTGGAGCAGCACTCTGGTGTGTGGAGCTCGGCTGTCTCAGCAGTGGTCTGGAGCCTGCCTCAGTTATACCTTGAAAGTGGAGGACTCCACCCTTCTGGGTCTTTTTGATAAATGTCTTGGCACCCCAATGCCAAGTGGGGAATTTGCTCAGGAGGCTAGGGGTGGTACATGGCTGTTCTGCTTGACACCCCCGCTGGCAAGTGTGCAATGTCTCCAGGAACCTATCTATGGGTGGCTCTGCAGACAAGACTACTCCAACCATGTGTGCAGAGATTAAATATCTTAAGTTGTCTCCTTGCCAGACGTGTCTGCTCTGAGCACGTGGGTAGATGTGTTTACTCTGACTTAGGTCATTTTCCTCTTGAACCAAAGTGACATGGCTGACTGACAGTCATCTTGGTTGACATAAATGACCCCACTTTGTTTTACATACTTTATTCTATCTTGATTGAACCAATGTCATTTTATCGGTCCTGTTCTCCATGAGGACACTTTATTTTCTGGTTCTAGGCTCTAACTCGCTGCCGCCCTGCAAATGCACCCTTCCCATCACAGGGAAGGATCTGCTGTTCACTCTCAGGTAAGGAGCACGACTACTTCACCCACTAAATTTGTATCCTTGTTTCAGATAATATTTACTTGTCAGTTTTCTAATCAAAGTCACCAGTATTTGGAGTTCCCTTGATGACTATGATGGCATTTTTTTTCAGGAAATAAAGTTATATTGTTTCACTCACATAAAAATTCTTGCTTATTAAGCAACAGCAGCAACACTGGTGTTAGCCATTTACCAGGCATTCTGCTACAGCATATTATCCATATTATCTCAGGGCAACTCAGAAAGCCATCCCGTGAGGCAGAAATGTATTATTTCCTTCTTACAGATGAGGAAATTTAGGCTCACTGAGTGTAAGTAATAGTTCATAGATGACAGAGGTTTGAATCTAGAACTGTCTGACCCAAAGCCATTTTGTAAACTTAATGTTTCCAAAATTCAACTTCTAGAAGAAAATGAGTGTTTTAAGAGAGTTAATGAAATAAGAGAATCCCTTAAAGCATTGCATGCCAGTAGGTAGTGTAATTCAACAATGATTCTATTGTTAAACAAAGAAGAACTTGTCCTAAAAAGATTTTCTGTGGCCTTGACACTAATTGTGGATGCTTTAGGAAATAAATGTGACTTCCTAAATTAAAATATTGAGTTTAAGGTGTGGGATGGTTCTTCTAACAGAAATGGTTCACTTCCCAAAGACTATATATATATATACACACACACACACACACACACACACACACACACACACACACACACACATTGTGATGGCAGTATGTCTGTGTATGGGGTTGTGCAGGGTAGCATGAGAGAGTGAGAAAGAGTAAAAGAATTACTCTACCTTAGTAAGTTCTCAAAAATTACACACTGGCTTTCAAAGTTCATAGAGCAGCCAGTGGGAGCGCGGCGGAGATCACGCTGCTCAGACACATCCACAGAAGGAGATGCTGATGTCTCCGCAGAGCTGTAGCCCGTCCTTTCGAAAGAAGAAAGGTTTTCCTTCACAGCGCATTTATGTCAAAATTCTAAAACCGCTCACATGAGCCTATCATCTCAACCTTGTCAAGTCTCACTTGCTGAAATGAGTGGGATTTGAAAACCTCTGAGTGTGCTGTTACATTTTCCATTTATGTTCATGGAATACGGCTACACGAAAATGAGTCCAAGAGCAGCGCCGAGTTGGGGGGAATTTGAGGGAGAGACAGCTCCAAATGAGTAAAACCAAATAGATTGATTGTCCCCGGGGGCGGAGGACAGTAGTCTCCATGGAGGATACAACAAGGAGTTGGGGAGAAAAATTTTTATTACGCTTTTTCCTTATATCGCCCTAATTAATTAAACTACTTGTTGCATCAAATGTTGGGATTTAAATAAAAGAAGCTGACATTCTTTGCCCCCAAACTCTATACAAGTTAAAAGTTATCTATTTATCCTCACTGAAATAACATTTAAAATATATTTTTGTATTTTCTTATTTTTGAGATAGAAAGATTTTTTTAAATTAATGATCTCAATTGTATTTTTTTATATACAGAAGTTTTGAATTCAAAAACTTAGGAGAAAACAGCTAGGACTGCATTATCCTCCAACTCATTACCAGTAACACTTCGCAAAGCAAAACAACTTGGAAGGGGGTGGAAGGGAAGGGGAGTGAGGGAGAAACAATAAAGAAAAGGGATTAAGTTGATTAAGAAGATATCTCTTTTCTCTTTTCTTTTCTTTTTTTTCTTTTCCTTTCCTCGCTCCCTCCCCCTCCTTCCCTCCTCCTTTCCTTCCTTCCATCTTTCTATCTTCCTTTCTTTCTTGCTTTTCCCTCTCACTTTCCTTTCCTCCCTCCCTCCCACCCTCGCTCTCTGTGTCTCTTTTTATTTCTTTTTCTTATTCTTGGAAACTATGAAGTCTTTGCAAGCACAGTTCGTTTCTGCTGATTATTTTCCAAACATGTACAAAATAGACCCCAAATGGAGAAGCTCTTAAGAAACTCAAGAATGGCAACGTTAAAAGCTACAATTATCCAGTAGCAAGTGTTCTGGCCTTCAGTTGCCAGCAGCTTCCCTTTCCTGTTCTAAGTTGGTGGGGTGAAAAGGTCTTCCCCAAGATTGTTTTCACTTCTTCTCCGCATCTGGGTGTGCACGTTTCAGCACCTTTAGGAAGTGGGATGTTGTTACCTGCACACACGTGTGGACATAGACCTTGGAGCACTTACTGTGGCATTGCAGGTAGTCCTGGCACCTGTGGATCAGGGGGATAGTGTTGTCTTGAGCACTGTTGTTGCACTGGTGCGACACTGGTGCACCATTGTTGGCGTGGCAAGGGAACAGCATGAGGTAAGGTAGCCAGCGTTGTCACCCACAGCAGCATCAGTGTCTTTCAGCTCCAGAGGAGGCTCTCTGTGGCTAAGGGGACCTGTGGGGCTGTGCTGCAGGCTCTGTGTCTTTCTTGGAACTCTTGCATGAATACCTTTCCAATGACCACACCACTGTCACCCTTGAATGCTATACTGAAGACTACTGTGCTCTGTCCTTTTCAGACTCAGCACACATGGTCTCTTCATCCTCATAATGGATAACTGCCCTGTTCTCTCCTTCCTTGCCCTCTCCTTGGAACTGGAAATATTTCTCAAAGACAGAGGCAAAACAATTTCGTTTCAGCATGCCAACTTGATGCACAATGGAATCCTTGGATGTGGGCAGATTTTCAAGGTTGTATAGCAAAGAGACATTGTATCCTGATTCTGAATTTACCAAGAAACTCCTGTACATTCTCTCTAGAAACTCATCAGAACCATATGCTTGAAGTTTCCTGTAGAATTTCAAACAAATACTGACTATCACTTTTGTTTGGTCTCCATTAGGATTTGAAATATGATAGAGGACCCTATCAAGGTCTGAAAAATATTGCCCTGGCTGGTGTGGCTCAATGGATTGAGCACTGGCCTGTGAACCAAATGGTCACTGGTTTGATTCCCAGTCAGGGCACATGCTTGGGTTATGGACTGGGTCCCCAGTAGGGGGGCGCTCAAGAGGCAACCACACATTGATGTTTCTCTCCCTCTCTTTCTCCCTCCCTTCCCCTCTCTCTAAAAGTAAATAAATAAAATCTTTAACAAAAAATCCGAAAGTATTAGTTCTGCTTCTTATTTGTTTCCAGCGGCTGTGATCTCACAGTTGAGCACAAGCATCTCCTGAGAATGAGTTTGTTCACCTCCAGCAAGATCATGGCCCGCTGGCCCCAGAAGCCTGAACCCCAGAGGCCCAGCAGCAGTGGGAGCTGCCACTGCTGTTTGGCCTTATCTACAAGCCTGGGTCCCTGCCCAGCCCCATGTACAACCCTTTTGTCCATTTTTCTAACTCAGCAAGAGACAAAGAAGTACCATGAAAATTTAATAGTTGTGTTGATTTCTCAACTTCCAGAATGTAAATTTGATATTTGTATCCCATTTGAGAAAAGATAACCTTAAACCTAACTTTGATTATATTTTAATTTTAACCTAAAACTCTGTGTAATAGAGGGTGCTAGGCATGAGAATGATCAGATTTTTTTAGTGGAGGCAGGGATCACTTATTGATGGTAGAAAGTTTACATGACTGTCAACTTCTATTTCTATAATTCTTAGTATTTTTCTTTCTCTCACGATGAGTAAGCATCTTTCAAGTTTCCCAACAAGCTTAGATGTTTTTCAAAATTTTTAATTTGGTGAAGATGCTTCTTAAACAAACAGCAACTTTCTTTTTTCATCAATTGAGACCAAATATTTTCTTGTAGTAGCCAGTAGAAGGAGCTGTTGGCATTTGATTTTGCATTATAACTCGACCTGGAAGTTCCCTTCTTAATTAATTCAATGTTTGAAATCAAACCACTGTTTAAATGTAATGATATTAATATGCAAGGATAGACGTGTAAGCGTGGAGATTTTCCATTCCCATTACACTTGCTACGCAACCACAGATTTCTGGTTCTTCTGTGGGCCTCTTTTAGAGAGCTTATGTTGTAGAAACGTTGGCTGCTATAAATTAAAGCTGCTCAGGACTGAGTTCATGCACCTAGGCAATGATTCAAGATTTCTAAGGTGGGTTGTAAGTCAAGAGAAAGCAATTTCTTCCTCCTGCTCTTAAAAATAGAAAGAAAGAAAGAAAGAAAGAAAGAAAGAAAGAAAGAAAGAAAGAAAGAAAGAAAGAAAGAAAGAAAGAAAGAAAGAAAGAAAGAAAACCTATTTGACTTACAATAATACTTGAAGTTATCAAAGAAAAATTGTATACACTTGGTCTTTAATCTAGGGGGAAGAAATCTCTGTACTTATTAGTTTGGGTATATTTGATGCTCTCCTTGTGATAAAATACAGTATGTTGATTTTTCTTATACTCCCTCAGCCCCAAATTCATTACGATAGCTATGGGTTTTGAAGAACTTGTTTCACAGTTTAGGATTTA
>VMDR010009690.1:13614-32895 GCA_007922815.1 Macrotus californicus
GTCGGAATGATTTCCAAATACCTCACTGAAGTGCTATCTTTTTCTCTCGTTAGGCAGAAGCATAGGATGTGCACACCATCAGCAGTTGCAACAATCTGCAAACACCAGACAGAGAGCAGGGGAAGTGATGACTTTGATAGAACCACTTTTCCAAGGGTCCCTGAAAGATCTACCTACCTACTCTCTAGGTCAGAGGAAAGTTAAAAAGAGTTACAAATAATCATTCCCATTGAAATTTTTCTCCTAAGGTGAATGTAAAAATAAACTACTGTACATTTAAACCAAAGGTATCAGAGGCATGAAATTTTCACAAACTTGAAATGGAAAGTTACTGGGCAAGAGAAGAAGAAAGCGGTGCCCTTTCTTGATATGCACTGACAAGTGATCGTCGACTACGCCACCCGACCGTTGCCCACAGTTAAGGTTTCTTCCTTAAGGTACACAGAAAGCATACAGAAGTATGAAAACACAGGGCTGTATTCCTGCGTACAGAAAGAAATGCTGCTTTCTTGGGACGATGTGTCACATTGCAATTTGCAAACAACATGCTAAACCAAGTCACTTCCTGTGTTCACAAAACATCAAATGGAGCTTTTGGAAAAGAAAAGCGCTTTTTATCTGAATGGGGACAATGGTGCGTGTTATTTCCAGGTAGCGGGTATTTCCTCAGATCGCTATGCTTTTCCACGTGTCAGTCTCGGTGTATGGTTTGTACTGATCTCTGGGCCTTCCAGTGGACATGGATTTTGCTGCTCTTTCCGAGAGGGGTTGTTAGAGCGGCGATGGAACCATTCACACTGGCCGAGTTGGAAGACACGGAACAAAGGCGCTGTATGGTTTTCTTGAGTGGTTTAAGTGGCTGGAACAAAGGCACCCAGCGCTATTAAATGTACAATTTTAGCCAAAATCTTGTTCCATGTGAAACATTAATTTTAATAGAGACTTTATATATAAGCTCTCGTTTGAATAATAATGTAAAATTAAATTTAAATTGTAAATAACGTCCAGATACTAGTTGTTTCCTGGCTCAAATACTTTAGCACATATGGTGCTAGCATAAGCTTGTGCCTGTCTGCCTACTCTGGGTAATTTTGCATGCAAATAGTTTTAGTGCCTATGTTGAGGTGCTAAAACGTGTTTAGTACACTTGAAAATATTTGCATTGCAAAAGGAGAGTGAATCTCCTGAGGAAAATCAAATTGATATTTTGTATTAAGGAGACCACTCTGGGCACTGCCTGGCATTCTTCTGTGGAGAATTCTGTTTACAGTGCAACTAGCATTTTTAATTGACCTTTAGAAAAGAAGGTCTGGCCACAGCTTTGCCAGGTTTATTAACCATTGGACCATCTTCTGGCAGCATCCACCACATTAATCATCAGGAGAGAGAAAGCTAAGGAAAGAATCCACTTGCCTTGGCTGGACTGTAGCTTTTCATGCCTCAGTTTGCTGGATTCACAGAATAAATATTTTAATTATAATTAAATGTTTCAGCTGGAATGTGCCTAACTAATTAGCTAACTAACTAACCAACTAGCTCAGGAAAGGCTCTAGCACAGGGAAGCAGGAGTGGATGCTGGGTGTGAGGCCGCACACGCGCTCCCGTCTGCCTCACCCCCATCTGCTGCATTTACAGGAACCAGTTCGTTAAGAGTCTGAATTGAATCCAAATAAAATGCATTTTTGATGCAAGCCCGATGACTGGTGCCATTCTACATTGCATTATGTCAAATTAGAGTTCATTTGGAAGAGAGGTTACAGAGACCTTGCGTAAATATCACAGGCAGAGAGCACGGAGTGAATAAGGGTCCTGCACAAATTCGACATCCAATTTGTATGAACGAATCAACCTCCCCCCTGATTTGGCCCCTATTCACCAAAACCAGTGAAAATATTAGACTTCCTAATAAAGTAATAAATACCATTCAAGAGGGGTGCCAGTAAGAGGTTTGTGGAACTTTTCTTACAACCATCCTTTCAATGTTTGTAGAGAATTTTCTTTTACTACATTGATTAGTTCCGCCGTAGTATTATTCTCTTACAAAATGAAAGTAAGTTCAGTGTCCGTGAGATAAACAGATGATCAAGGTCTACAAGAGGAATTCAAATGTGGGACTTCTCTGCAGCCCCTCCCCTGCGGAGAAGTGCCGACAGATGTAATTCTAATAACGCTCGTTGTTGTGGTGTGGCTCTATCGCTTTCGGCCCAAGCACCATGCACGAGACTCCCTTCTACAGATGCTTATATTGGCTGAAACTCTGGGGTTTGATCCAGATTTTCTCCCCATATTTTACTTTGCCGCACCTAATATTTTATTCTTTCATCCCACCACTTCTCACTGTGTGCAAGGTGCAGTATTTTGTGTCAATGAATAGCCATAGGCAGGTAGTAAGCAAGAGCCAAAAGGAACTCATTAAGAATACAAACCAGTAAGGAGGGGTTGAGTACTGTGTTAGTGAAACTCCTGTTTGCAATCTATTTCCTTTAAAACAATCTTAAAAAAAAATAGCCTCTGGTGTCTGTGGGATCCTGGCACATCAATCAATCTATTAAGTAAGTAAATAAGGCAATAACTAAACAATAAATCATTTTGAATTTCACGCTTGCACAAACCTTCTAATACCCAAGTTACAAGAAAGGTTTAGTTTTGGAGGATACAGCCTGTTTCAGTATTTTGCATACAAGATAAAGAGCTATTCTAATCTGCGGTGCGTTGCTCATTCTAGTCCAGAGATCATGGGGTTTCTTTGCACCCCTTTGATGCTGTTGTGTGCATGATGCATGGCAGGGGAGTTGTTTGTGTGTGGGAGGGGGTGTGTGGTGAGGGGCATGCTGTTAGGGGGAAGCCCACCACACATTTCTGCCATCACAGAGGGTGGACAAACAGCTGTCTCCACAGCTGAGGCCACTAGAACTGCTTGAGCTGCTCCAGTAACTCGAGAGCACACGGCTGGTCCCAGGATGGCACAGAGCACTGTGCCCGCAGTGAAGGGCCCGCACTTTCCTGGGGCTGAGCAGGCAGAGACTCTGCCACCAGACACAATACGCATCTGAAATGGGGGCTCATGAATAATTCATCTTTGGTGTCCTACGAAACAAAGAAATAATATGTTTGCTGGTAGATAACTGTGTTGTGGCATTTGTAAACCTTCCTGAATTTGAAGTTGTTTATGTTTCATGTTGGTAGAGAAATATGTTTTTTTCCCCCTAAAACAAAAAGTTGGGAGTTCAGCGCAATAAGCTTACAGTGAAAGTCTTCCATGAAACATTGGATGGGTTATACTCATTTGGCTCATGATTTAAGAATTTAAAAAAATCTCATTCAGTGAAGAGGGATGTCAAAATGGTTTTATGGCAATAAAATACAGCAGGATACCCAGTTCTCAAGGAGATTATTCTATTCCGTGGTAGGCAACCAGCCCACTTTCGCTAATGTAAGTTTCATTACTGCATCGCAGTACAGCATCGGGGAGAACAATTCTTCACTTCCACTAAAATATTCGTAAAAATGTTACTTTGGTGCTTTGAGCCCTAAATTGTTTTAGTGACAGTTAAGTACCCACTAATTTAACACTAGTTAAATTGGCAACAACATGACCCCCAACCAAGTCGAGCCACTGGTGTGCTTCTGCGCAGTTCTGGACCCGATGCAAGTGATCTATGAAGCCATTGGGTCGAGTCTATGGATTTGCATAATGAATATTTCTAGTGTTGCATAAACTAGCTAGCTACTCAAACTTATCCTAATTAGTATTTATAATTAGTATCTGCGTATTCATTTCATTTATTCTTTAATATTTGTGCACTCATTTCCCTGAAAAAAAAAAAAGAAATCGATTTAATAGTTCTTCATTATCTTTGAAATGACAACCTGGCAAAACAAATCATGGTGATGTTCTCTGTCATCTCTCCAATAATTATCTCAAATCTGTCTTCCATTATTCACTCATGCTTTCTCCATAACATTTTTTCAGCGTCTCCTTGTAGTCTCCCTGGCTTTCAGGTTGCCCAGGATTTATTGTGTATCCATAAACCTCACACAATCTGATATGTTTGGCAGAAAAAGTCAGAAGGAAGGCGCATTGGTTTTGCTGAAAGAAAAAAACAAGCAAAAACAAAATATGGATCTGCCAATTATTTTCTGGAGTGAAAATATAATTCCTTCTTGCTTTCAGGTAAGGGACTTGGCAGTTGGGGTGTGAATTGGTAGGTAGCGGGACTTTCAATAAAGAGAAGAGTAGTGAATTCTGTGTTTATTGTGTGGTTTTTGATCTTTTTTTGTTATTTGTTTCCTTAAGATTTAGTGATATACCAGACAGTAGATTCACAACAAATATGTGTGTGTGTGTGTGTGTGTGTGTGTGTAATGCTCCTTTTCTTTACCTTGGCTCTGGAGGATTAAGATGATAAATAAAATTGCGTTGTTACATAAATTGCTTCTTACCTTTTGAAAAGGTAATTCAATCTCCAGTGGAAAGAAGAACTAAATGAGTGGTAAGAATGTCCTGGGACAAGTGAGGTCATCTTTAGGAATGGCGGTGAAGGCCTTACGAGGAACAAAACACAGACAAAGCTTAAAAGATCTGAAGCAGAGATCACGTGATAGAAATCCCCCTCACTTTCTGTTCACTGGTCCGGTCCTCTCCACCACTTCCTTGAGTACCTTGTTTTCGTGTGAGATTGCTTAATCGCTCACATCTCTCCTTCCGACTGGGCGTTCTTCAGGCTCAGTCAGCTACTGAAAGTGCTGGGTTGCTGTGACTTTCTGGAACATCACCACTCGGACTTCCGACATTTTGTTTCCAGTGTGCAAAAGGATCTTTCATGGGAATAACAAGTAAATTCATGCCCTTAATTTGGTATATTATTCCATTAAAAAATCCAAGGACTAAAAGGAAATGTAAATAAAAGGCATATAAGAAGTGTACTTTGAAAATGCAAATAGAAACCAAAGAGAAAAAGCACCAGAATGTCAATAAACAACTTATAAAATTTGTTTAAGGTTAACAAAACACAGGATCTTTGGATTTCAACCCTGTCTCTATTACATGTGTGTTGTAAAAGACATTTCAACTACCTGAATGTATTGCCTCATTTATAAAACAAGGATAAAATCCATGCCTCATAGAATTAAAAAAAATCAGAACTAGTGATAATGCAAGTAAAGCACATACAGCAGTTCGTAACCCTCTGAGCACCTTTGAATCACCTGGACAGTTTGAAAGGCTACTGATGCCTGATTCTACCTCTGCCCAAATAAATCAGAATCTCTGGAGATTAGGCCTTGCCATTATAGCTTTAAATCTCCCCTGGTGATTGCAGTGTGCAGCCAGTGATGGGAACAACTGATGGAAAAGCCCCAAACCAAAGGAACAATCAGTCAATACTAAATAATTCTCATTCTCCATGTGATATGCATATGTATAATCAGAGCGCAGATTTTTATTACTGAAGAGAACCCTCAGTGAATCCATAGTCCTGCTTTGGAAATAGAGGAGCTGAAACCAGGAGCATCCGTGAAGTCCCCACAACCATGTTGTCAACGGTAAGACTGGGATCCCAGTCTCATTTTATAATCCTGAAGTTGTCCTCCTGGCACAGTTTCTAAGTGGGGAAGTGTGGTCTCTGATGAGGCTAAGTTTTATCTTTACTTCTTTCTTTTCTCAGCCGTATTTTGTGGCAGTAAGGGTAAAAATAGTGGCAGAAAGAAAGGATTACACCTTCAACTATTGTCCTCATTTGCTTGGCCTGGCAGAATTTACTCATAGAAACGTTTGAGCAGAAAACTGAATTCTCGCAGTGCTTCCACGTGGAGGACCCACATGCATGTCACATGGCTTCTGATATGTGGTGTCAGAGTGCCGCTCCACCTCACTGAGCCTTTCCTGTATGATTGATACGGAAAATCTGAGCAACTCACCACAACACAGTTATGAGCCATCATACAGGTGCATTTAATTCTCAATTACTCTTAAAAATGTTTTTAATAATTAGTAGCAATAACTACTAATTGGCATGTAGACTATTCTTGCACCAGCAGGCAAACTGTACATTTACTTCTGCACACCCACACCCAATCAACTGAAACTTGCTTCAGAGCTTATCTTATAATTACTGTGCTTAATGCTGTTTGCTTTGTTTGGAAGCGTTTGTAATTAATTGATTTTTTTTTACCTCTGAACCTGAACGTGGAAGAGTAAAGATTAGTTCTTTGCTTAGTAACATCTTATTTACATTGAATTGTTTAGACACACATAAGGGGAAAAAATAATGGGTTGTGTTTTTACCTGCCAAATATATTTCCTGTTTATACATTGGATAGATCCCACTAAGAATTTGAAATTGCTCTCTCTACCCACTTGTCCTTCTTGTTTTCCTCAATGCCATTACCCTGTGTCATGATTACACTTTTAGTCAGACTTTTCAACCTCTATGTGCTTTTGCACCTTCCACATTATTGATTTTGCAAATACTTCTGGATAAAGGGCATTTAATCAGAGAACGTCTCTCTTAAACTATAGGCCAACGTAATTAGAACTGTGCAGTTTGTAGCGGGAGAGTCAATAACTGGTACGTATTTGTGCCAGTGATTGTGCCTCTGATCTGAAAGTTGCAGCCACTGTTACCCACTTAAAACGTCATGAAATAAACTGAGATTACTGGTACACTAAACCAATTTTAGAAATAAGCAATGGATCTGCCAATGTTGTTACAGCAGTAAAGGGCAAATAAAATTTTATGATGAGAGAAGCAAAAGATAAAAACTTGACTTTATAATTGTAGGCCATTACGTATTGGTTATGAACTGATGAAGACATGGGTAGGAATATTCCTTCTTTTATTTATTCACTCACATGTTTAACATTATTGGGAATATGTTGTGCCTAGCAACGTGCAAGACAATGGGGTATGAAAACAATAAAACATGTGGCAGTGTAGGGTCTTGAGAGTCAGAAACACTCAGTTTGAAAATCTTGGTTCCATAACTAAACAACTGGAAGACATTCAGAAATCTACTTGATCTCCAGAACCTCATTTTTATCATCTGAAAAGTAGGGACAGTGCAGGCTCATTGTGAAGATTAAATAAAATATGTGAAGCACCTTGCACTTTTCTGTTATGCAGTCTTTACTTAATAGGGCATGTATGTTATAATTCTAATTAAATCAAAGAACTCAAGTCCAGTGAGCATGTGAGATATCTCTATCACCTATAGGGTCCTTTGATTGTAGGCAACAGAAAAAAATTCTGGGTGCCTAAGCAGGAGAGACCATTATTGGAGAGCTATTGGGACACTCACAGGATCAACTAGAGAGAGATTTAGGCTTGAACATAAAGGAAGAACTGGTGTACCTAAGGTGTACTGAACTTCTCAAGTCTTGGAGGGCATTGCTAATGAACAAATGCATACCAAATTTTTCCTGCCTTCTTTCACCTTTGTTCTCAAGATTCAAAGTCTTAAGAGAGGGGAAGAGAGGGAGAGGGAGAATGAAGCCAACAGAGCTTGAACTTATCATGTGCCTATCCCTTAGAAGGAGAAATTGAGGCAACTTGATTTACAGGTGCACTGAGACTATATACCACTGGGGAGAAGTAACTCCCCAGTGGAAGTCAGAGTGCTACCACTACAAAAAAAGTGGTGGCTGCTCAGTAGCCCAAAGTCAGCACAAAATGTGTAACAGAATTCTTCATAAGTAGGACTGGCTTCATGGACATGGTCTTGGTGCAGTCACAAGCGGCCCCGTGCTTAGCAGCCCCACACTTTGTTTAATGCTCTGTGCCACCATTTTCTGTAGACTAATGGAATACAATGAGAGCCCCAAAATAAATCTTCACTTTCGTGATCAATTAATCTATGGCAAAGGAGGCAAGGACATAGACAGGGTAAAGACAGTGTCTTCAATAAGTGGTGTTAGGAAAACTGGGCAGAGATACATGCATAAAAATTAAAGTGAACCACTTTCTTAACACCATATAATAAAAAAAGAAATTCAAAATGGATTAAAGACTTACACCTAAGGCAGGAAACCATAAAACTAGAAAAAATCTAGGCAGTAAACTCTTTGGCATCCTTTGGTCTAAGCATTATCTTTTTGGATATGTCTCCCCAAGCAAGGGCAACAAAAGCAAGAATAAATCAATGGAAGTACAGCAATCTAAGACATTTTGCACATGGAAGGAAATGATCAATAAACAAAGAGGTAACTTACTGAATGGGAGAAGATATTTGCAAATGATACATCCAATAAACAGTTAATATCCAAAATAAATAAGGAACGCATACAACACACACACACACAAGCCAATTAAAAAATGGGCAAAGGACCTGAATAGATACTTCTCCAAAGAGGACCTACAGATGGCCAGTAGACATGAAAAGATGCTTAACATCACTAACCATCAGGAAAATGCAAACCAAAATCACAATGAAATATCACCTCATACTTTTTCGAATGGCTATGATAAAAAATCAACAAATAACAAATGCTGGCAAGTAAGTAGAGCAAAGGGAACCCTCATGCACTGTTGGTGGGAATGCAGACTGGTGCAGCCACTATGGAAATCAGTATGGAGATTCCTCAATAATTTAAAAATAGAGCTGCCATACGACCCAGCGATTATACTTCTAGGTATTTATCCAAAGAAAATAAAAACATTAATTTGAAAAAATATATATGCACCTGTAGTTGCATATATATTGCAGTTTTATTTACAATAGCCAAGATATAGAAGCAACATAAATTATTGATATACATGAATGAATAAAGAATACACACATGCTCTCAAACACAGAATTTTATTCAGCAATATTAAAGAATAAAATATTATCATTCGCAATAATATGGATGGACCTAGAGGGTATTATGTTAAATCAACCAAGTCAGACAGAGAAAGATAAATACTGAATGATTTCACTTATTAGTGGAACCTAAAAAATACAAAACAAATGAATAAACAAAACAAAGCAGAAACAGACTTGCACATATAGAGAACGAGCTCATGGTTGCCAAAGGGGAAGGAGGTGGGGGAGTCAAGGGTGGGTAAAAATTTTAGAAAAGAAAAAAGGTAAATGTGGAAGATAAAAAAGTAAAAAGGTAAAGCTTGAAGATACAATTGGAGAATATAGTCATGACCTTAAAATACTTTCTTTCTTTCTTTTTAAAAAAAATTTATTCCTTACTCAAGGATATTTTTTCATTGTTTTGAGAGAGAGAGAGAGAGAGAGAGATTGATGTGAAAGAGAAACATTGATTGATTGCCTCCTGCAGGTGCCCAGAAAGGAGATTGAATAGGCAACCTAGGTATGTGCCCTGACTGGAAATTGAACCCACAACCTTTTGGTACGTGAGATGACACTCCAACCCACCAAGCCACACTGGCCAGGACTACACATTCTTAAACATGTTATAAAAAAGACTAACTATAAAGGAAAATATTGATAAATTGCATTACATTAAGTTAAAATCTTCCATCCATCAGAAGATATTAAAAGAAGATATCTGTACCACCTATATCTGACAAAGAATTCATATCTAATATACACAAAGAACTTCAGCAAATCAATAAGAAAAAGACCTAATACAAAAACAGGCAAGAGATTTTAATAGGCCCTTCACAGAAGAGGATATCCAAATAGCCAATAAACATACGATGAGTTGTTTAACCTCATTAGCCAGCAGGGAGATTAAAAAAAGTAGTGGTAAAGCAAAGAAATCATGATTACAGATTAAACAAGTCCCTTGTACTCTGTATGGCAGTGCAACGCAGCAGAGGAGACCTGCACGAGCTATGGGAAGAATCCCACCATGGTCCAATAAACAGTGTGCTCCCCGACCATTACAAGCTTGTCTGTTGACTATCCTCTAGGTCCTAGGTCCTAGGTTCCGGACTTCCTTCCCACCAGCCTCCTCCTGAAGTCACTGGAAGCAAGACCTGTCCTCGGTTATGGCCCCCATCTACCTGGCATGAGCTCATATGTTAATGGCAGGGCTTTTGAGGGTGATGGTGGAGAGAGAAAACAGAGCAGTTTAGCTTTACTTTCCATGTGGTATTTTAGAACTGATGCAACTCTGCTTTTCAGTGTTTCCCTGATATTAAAACTTTTCCTGTTATCTTATCAAGTGTTTTTATTGCACCTCAGGCTTCTAGCCCAGCACTTTTTCAAGGCATGATTCTCCCAAACACGACCAACAAGTGTACCTTCAGCCTTTGCTGGAATATCTCCAGCCCATTTCAGTTTAGGATAGATTTAATTGCCAAAAAGTTCTTCCTTCTATGGAGCTGAACTTGGCCTCTGACGTTCATCAACAGGTGTCTTGGAACCACTCATGTTAACTCTGACTCCTCTTCCCCATACCAATGCAAAATACATTCTCTAATTACAGGGAAAATTTCCTTTGCTCTTGGGGCCCATTTCAGGAAAAAAATATCTGTAAGATTTTCTTTAAAGAAACTCCTTTTAGTCCCTTTAGTAGTACAGACCATAGGGTGGAGCCTAAGAGATCTGCCTATCAGCTGAACAGAATTATCCTCTATTTCCAGGGTAGTGTGGGTCTGAAAGTTTCTCCTGTAGATTCATTTTGCCTTCTGAACTCCGTACTCTCTCTGAGAAACAAATTTC
Organism: Macrotus californicus; assembly: GCA_007922815.1. NCBI lineage: Eukaryota > Metazoa > Chordata > Mammalia > Chiroptera > Phyllostomidae > Macrotus > Macrotus californicus. The sequence continues at coordinate 24,235 of VMDR010009690.1, forward strand.
TCTGTTCCCCCCATCATTTGAAATGTACCAGGCTTACATCCAGCTGCATTCATCGCATGAGAGACAGAGTCGGCCACAAACACACTTGTGCTGGGAAGGACAGCCCAGACATTTGCCATCTGTGTCTCAGCTTTCTCCCGTTCTGCTCTTGGGTTGCTTGTCTAGGGACACACTCATAACACACTATTTCCCACTCCCTGGCAATGGGAAGAGTGGCACATTGCACAACACTAGGTTTTCGAGGAAGACCTTATTTTACAAGATTTTCCCCAACTTTTAGCATGCTAGAGTAGCATGCATTCACATGGGTGTGCTGAAATTAATCCATTCCATAATAACAACAAGATCATCTTTGTGATGGCGTTTTGTTTTGTTTCATAGAAAAATCAAGTCAATGCCTAAAGGCTCTTTCATAAGCATAAGCATTCATTGATTAAAGGAGACTTAGATTGTGCGTGTTTGGTCATTTGCCAGAGTCATATTGACCAGGGGCCTCTTCCACAACCAAGAACTGAGCCCTGAACATCACGTCTCCTCTTTCGTTGCCTGGCAAGAAGCTGCCTCTTAATGCTGAAAATGAAACCATCGCGTTATTCTCCCTTACCCCTTAACACCTGTTTCAGCAGTACAATGAGAGAGCTCAGTTACTACTCTCTCTGTCTTCTCTGTCTCACATGCTATGCCCCAATTTCCTTTGTATAATTTTTTTTCCACTTGATTATTTGCTCTCTGGCCAAGGTAAAACTATGCAATCTGATCACGAAGAGCTTGACTGGAATGGAAAAGATATTGGCAAAGAAGCGGAAAATCAGAGAATGTGAGGTAGAAATAATTACAAAACAGCAATTAGATAATTTATAGAGCACCTACTACAAGCCCTGCCTTCTGATGACAGTGACACATACATTTTCTTTACTCCTCACAATCCCATAAGACAGGAATTATTACTCACACTTTAAAGATAAAGAAACTGAGGCTCAAAACTTTTCAGTAATTCTCCCCAGTACAGGCTGCTCTTAAATGACGGAGCTAAGATTCAAGGCTATTTGACCTAACTCTCAAAGTTCAGGTTGCACGTAAGGAAGCGAATAGAAAATCCCGGGCTGGAAACAATTGGCAAAAAGCAACCTAGACTTGGCCGCGTGGCTCCCCAACACACTATCCTGATGGTCATGAGATGCAGTGTGCATGTATACCTCGCATCATCTCCAGTGCAGTCTGGAATGCCTTTTGTTAAATATCGAGCTTCTAAGGTATTGTCATAGCAACGATATTTTGGTAACAAGGGTCTTGCTTTAAGTCATTCCAGATTGAATGGCAAGGACATTTAAATGTGAAGCTATAATTGATAGCAACAGAGAACCATACTTTTTGTTCATTCTGCTCATTGCTGTTGGCATTGTCATTTGTTTTCTTGCAGCAAAGATTAGAAATGTTAAAATACATTTTAGACATATACATTTATGTCGCTTTACTTTTCTTGGAGAAGTGTTATGGAGCTGCATGTATTCAGTGCCAGTCCTGCTCAACTCCATTTACTATCTCCGAATTCATCCACAGTGTCAGCTCACACTGGGCTACCCTTTCCTTCTTGCTGAATGGAGACGCATCCTTGTCTGTTTTGCTTAATTGCTAAAATGTCAGCCCCACAGTTACACAGGGTGGCTGGGCTAGGCAGGCCGCTACCACATGGGTCTGGCAAGACCATCGCCCCTATGAAAGAATTGCTTGCTCCTTGGCCAACTGTGAGGGGCCTAACTTGGTTTTATAATTAAACTAGCAGGTTCTAACCCACCTGGTGGCAGTGGTAGAATAATATAGGCGTCCCTAACGTAAATTCGGTCAGGGGAGGGAGGTCTCTGAGACCTGCACCAGCCAGAGCTCCTTTTGCTCTTATCAAATTTAGAAGGTCTGGGCCGGGTACTTGAGAGGAGCTAGTCGGTTTCCTTACACAGCTTGGTAGTACCTAACCATTGGAGAGTAAGTTATTGTTTAGAAATGATCTAAAAGTAGGAAAGCAGGAACTATGGGCAAAAGAAGGAAGTGCTAATTTGTACTTTTTAAAAACCTGGGTTTTCCTCACTTCTCAAGGTCACTGGGAAATTCAAATGAGAACAAGATGTGAGATCATAATTCAAATAGCAAAGCACTATTATTTTTAAAACTAGCAGGTGGCAAGTAGATGTATCTTACAGCCTGATTTATTAGGCTTAATCCCTAATATCTGGTTTGGTAAGCTTTTCTGACTTTGCTTCTAAAATGTATTGTTTTGTGTTTATGGCTGGAGTTGAGCCTTAGTGGGGCTGCCTGGGTGCTCTGGTCAGAGAAACCTGGATTCCAGCATCAGCTGAGCCACCCATCCCCCTCCACGCCCTGCCCCCAATGTGACCTTCACCTATCTGTCCTGTTTGCTCTCTGAGACATGGGGCATTGGTCCTCCTGGGGCCAATGAATGGTGATGGATATACAAGGAACTGACATAATATGGAAGGAACTGAGAAAGTGGCTTGGCTCTGAGTAAGTGCTTAGGACCTGTAAGGTGTTATTGTCATTAAGCAGATAGAATATAAAATATTTTCAACACTCACTAATAGGAACCACTGATGCTGGTGCCTTGGGAAATTTTTCAGTGCCCAGTTACTTTTTCTTCCACACAGATGTCAGTTGAGAAGGACTTTGTCCTGAATGGTGTCCTTGACAGTGGTCAGGAGTGACTCCGCCAAAACAGAATATACAACTTCAGCTCCCAAGAGAAAACTCCGTCTACCTCTGCTTTTTTTAAAAAATACATATTAATTTAATTTTATGGAAGGGATTAAAATACTCTAGAGAGCCAAGAAGGCTGATTGTCCAGGAGGAGGAAATCAAACACTCTTGAAGACAACTTTGTGGTCTGTCGAATACCTGGTTTGGAACTGTAGAATTCTAAGTAACAATTATTCTCTGGAGAGAGCCAGGAGCTGAGAATGTGGACTCTAAATGCAGCCTTAGACTGTAGTCGCAGACCCTAGACTCTCGGCTGTGCGTGGAACCCCCGATATGCAATGCTGTGGTACCCTATTGGACAGAGGGCATGGTAACATACGTGTGCAAAGTAAAGTTCTCTTGGACACAACGTGTCCGTACAGCCTTCATGCTTTCCCACTTCCCCTGCCCGAGGCTTCAGTTCCCCCACACCACTGTTTTTCTATGTGACATCAGAAGACATCTTTGCTGAACTTTTAAACTATTTTAAAAGTTTATGTTCTAACACATAACCAGACTCATAAATTATCTCCCAGGTTTTCCTAATTTACAGCCACAGAAAATGGGAGAACTAGGAAGGCTAAAAAAGGATCACAAAGTCAGTGAAGGCTGGAGCTGATCTGAGACCCAGGACTTCTAATTCCTGGTTCATCTGGTAAGTGGAGAGATTTAATAGTATCATGCTGGATTTATGAAATAACAATAATAGCATTATTATTTTGATGATGATAGCAAATACTTTTCCCAATATTTATTATGTGCCAGAAACTGTTTTAAATACTTTCAGTTTATTAATTCATGTTTTCCTTATAACAAGACTATGAAGAAGGTGTTGTTATCATCTCCATTTTACAGATGGAGAAATTGAATCACGGTGAGATTCATTACCTGGCTCAAAGTCACAGCCATTCAATGGCAGAACTTGGATTTCATTCCATGTGGTCCAGCTACCAGGTCCATGCTTTTAAGCGTGCAGTTACACTGCATGGTATTTACTTAACTGTTTTAATGGTGTTCCATCAAAAGCCAGACATGCTCATTTCATACCTTTCATGTAAGTTTCTGTCTACAGAAAACACTTTTTAAAAATTGATTTATATATGTACATATAAAGATGTAGCACAGGCAGGGCATTTGTCCGGGAAAGCAGTGAGAGATATTCAGATCATTAACATATTCTGCCCAATTAAGTTAACAAAACTGTCATGCATTGAGTATCCACTTCTAAAAAAACTGAAAATTAAAATAGACTTGCCATCAAATCATACTTGGCATAATTCAGTCTCAGTTAAATTTTGATTTTGAGGGCATGGCAAGTTTAGTGCCTTCAGTCTTGCCTATTAACTTCTCTGTTCCAAAGAAGAAGATCAGCTATTAAGCTGTCTGGAAATGATATTTCAGGAGCCTTTCTGAAATTATTTCATACAGACATATCCTTGGGGTCCACTATTTTTGTTTGCCTTTTCCTAATTTCAAAGTGGACAAACTGAAACAAATTTGACTTATTTAAGCCTAGCTGTGTAATGGAAACCCTGAAAAGAGAATTTACCTCCATGGCCAATGTGTGCATATACCACAAAGGGAAGGAGGTAGGGGAGAGTCTGTCAGGAATAAACATCAAATTGTGTAAATGACAGGATTTTAACATGAGAAATGGAGATTCTGAATAATAATCAATGATGTTTAATCCACAAATTAGGAAGATAATACCTGTGCTCCATACCTGAATACACAGTATTTTATATGTGGAAATTTTGTTTTCCTTCCCCAAATAGCATCCAGAAGTTATTGTCTTCATTATCATTATTACAAGTTTACTATTCACAAGTTCACATACTAAACTCTCTCATTCAGCTCATCCTAAAATAAAAAAGTTCTCCCCCAAAAAACTCATTTAAAGGGTTACATCTAAAAATAAGGTATATACTCTAATTTTGCCATAGGGTTTTCTCTCTCTCTCTTGCTCTCTTTTCATGAAATACTAAACACAGCCAAAAATAATTATTTTCCTTGCAGGGGTAGCAATTCTAAAAATTGGCTGCACTATTGCAGATATCAAACTTTGGCTCTTTATTGGAATTTACCCTATAGCAAAATAAAAAAGAACAATAGGGAACACCCCCCCACCCCCCACACACACTCAAAGAGAAAACCTTTATTAAGGACTCAGTCATCCATCCCTGAAGAGATGTAATCTATGCGCAACAATGCTTAAATCAGCAGGACATTTACAACACATATTAAGTGGTTTGTTATTTATTTTGAGACTTTAATTGGCACAATGTATTAACAGCATTTTTGCAACAGTTCCATTTAAGGGTTTTTTTGCCCCTTAAAAACAGAGAGAGAGAAAGGAGGAGAGAGAGAAACAATCCACCAGAATTACGCTATAATCCCTGTTTTGTTATTCCTTTAGCCTGAATGAACTGTTAAAGTTGAAGAAAAAGAAAAAAAAAGTAATCTGTCTTAAGAAACCATATTTTAGACTCAATTCAATTTTATTAAACCCAGACCAGTGTTTTTCCTGCCATTCTAACATAACCTATTAGAAGAATTTCCCCCCCCAGGGACAAAAACACCAACTTTCCCTCCCGAAGAGCTTCTTATTATTCATTTTCGTTGCTATTTGGAGAAAAAAAGTCATTAAAATATTATGAAGCACATAGCATAATTATGTGCCAGTCTTCATCAATGAGGAACATCTGTAGCACAGTGTATGTGTATTTATATTACAGTAAACTTGAGTGCAGGCTCTCTCTCCCCCGCTTTTTGACTTTGCCTCTGTTCCCCGATTCTTTGTCCTGACTACAGAGCCTGGCAAACTTGTGAAGCGCGCGAGCTACAGCGCGTTGTCAGCCTCTCAGGGCTCCGAGCACCAAATGGTATTATTCCGTCGTTAGCCTGGAGCTCATGCCAGGGTAAATTGTGAGCTGCTAAATGTCTCCAAACCTTTTTCACTCTTTTTTATTCCCCCAGTTATTTTTAAGATGTATCTTTTTCCTTGTTCCTTCTCTGGCACAGGAGGGTCTGCAAAGTGCATCCAACACACACCCAGTTCCCAAATCCTTGTTTCTCTTTCTTCTTTACATTATTCCACTTGCTTTTAAACCAAAGAACCTTGGGCATAATAAAAACATTGAGAGCTTGCCTATACCACAAATATTTGTGGAAAGCACATGGTGCCATTTTGCCAGACTACTCTTATTTGTTAAACTGAGTTAAGTGTAACACGATTCCAAAAACTGCCTTTAGAATGAAAGAAAAGGCTTGTAAAGCCAGCGAGATAATTACCACAATCTGGGTTACAGAAAATGCAAAACAAAGGAGCACAATCCCATTTTGTGTTGTGTGTTGTGTGTGCATCTTTTTGTTTTGTTTTGTTTCGTTCTCTTTGTTGATGTTCCCAAACATGTAAATATTCCATGGCGTGGATTGTACAGGGATACAAATCACCCCGAATCCTGCGCAGGCAGAACAAAACACAGACTCTGCAGTGGACAGTGGCATGCTCTTTCCAGAAGGGAGGGCTTCCTTTCTCTTTGTCTCCCTCCATCCGACACACACGCACCCAAGAGTTGCAGTCATCACTGGTTGCCAAGACTCTGACACCCACCTACCCTTCCTGTGAAGCTGTCAATCCATTTTTGCACACATAAATAAAATTGATTTGCAAAGAATTTAGGTGCTAAAGCCTTTCATATGGATCCATAAAAATACTAAAGAATCCTCCATTCCCTCCTCCCCCATGTTATTTTTATGGGGTTTATTATGTTATCAGTCTTCCATTGTTGGGAATGTCCTTTGGGATGGTTTTGCAGACTGGACCATTTTCAGTTTTCCTTTTTTTGTCTGCCAATTGTTTCTAGATCTAAACCAGTTTCTGAGACAATTATTTCCATACGTGTATGTGCATGTAAATATTAATAATCATTGCATGTGTGTATATTTATGTGTGCATAAATAAACACCATCCCCATGCGTAATTCCTGTTTTTAAAGAGCTAGTTCTTACTCCATAAAAAGATTCGTATTCCCCAAAGCAGGTTGTTAATGTACTTTATTAAAGAGAAAGAGCAAACCTTCCACATTTCCTTGTTTTATGTTTAGAAAAAGTTAACCTTGCAGGTCTGAGCTAAGCTTTTTGGTATGTTTTAGCTGAGTCCAGATTATGGGCTGTAGGTTTCGAAACTCACATCACCCAGTCTCTCAAAAACTATCACCGCAATTCCCTCTTTAAATTTCATCTGGACTGTCTCTAAGAGCCCCAGCTGACCCCATCATTTCCTTCTCTTATTACTAACATGCTTCTCTCCACATGCACAACAGGATATTTTTCAGGGGAAAGGGCAAAAATATATTAGGAGTTTCTTTCCCTCCAGATGTAGACATTTGGTCCCTCGAAAAAGCAACAAGAGGACATAGAAATAAACCTGAGTTTGGATGAGACAAAATGCAGGACGTCACTAAGGTGCATGTAAGGATAAACCCATGAAGCCCTTGAAGCGGGATTTGGCAACAGAAATGTCCCATTGAGCCAAAAAGCCAGCCAGGGCCTAGAAGCTTATTATGGCTTGCTCTGTGAATAAGACCCACAGGGAGGCGGGGGTGGGGGGTGGGGGTGGTGGGGGTGGTGGAGGCTGCCTAGTGGGAAGCCTGTTTGGAATAGTGGGGGAGTATGAAATGAGGTGGTCCTCAAGGGTTCTGAGTCTCATCAGGGTGCGGCTATTCCCAACCTGCTTAAAAATCTAAAACACAAAGCAAAATAGCATTCTTTTAAAATCCTAAAATAAGACAAATAAATGGATCCCATTTTGAATTCTATTACTTTAAAGACAGGTAGTACAGATATGAAAAATTTTAAACTACCTGTTTAAAACTAGGTGAGAAGCAGTACATTTGAAAGTAGCAGTACATACTCGTGATTAGAAAGGAGCACCAGGCCAGTCAAAGATGGAGCTAAGATGAAGCACTTTGACAGCTTTGGCTGAGAAAGCCTAACATGCTAATTCTTACCATTAAATTATATGAAGCATTATTGGTGCTTTTCCTCTGTCTCTTTCATTTTTATTTCTAAATGTGATTGAGTTTTTTCTTCACTTAATATTAGATCGAATCATGTAAACTTCAGACTATTTGACAATTTTTGACTTACAAAAATGTAATTTTATGTAGTTCAGCCTGATAATTCTTTCCTGAAGATAATATGTCTGTTTTCCTGATTGACTCATCTTAGAGTCCAGTATTTTTGTGTTGTTTCTTCTCCTGTGCTTTCAAACTCAGTCATCCTTCACATTTTCATGATTGTTGAAATTTTGGAGAAGTGACTATTTGGTTAAATGGAAAAAGAAAACATTTAAAACCTGTGTTTAATGTGGGGTCTAAATGAGATCATTTTTTTTCCTTCAATTCTATTTCGAGGCCCTCAGTCTGAGGTTCAGTTTTCCAGATCATTTGCCTACCGCAAACACAAGGGCCAGGACATCATGTTTGAGGCCCTCAAGGCCCTTCCTTCACTTCAAGTCTTTAAAAGGGAAACTTGATTTTCAAAATAATCCATGTAGAAGAAACAGTGTCAGAGAGACAGATATGTTTGTAAGCTCTATTACAGACTTACAGAGGTCCTTTCATAAACTCAGCTGTCCCAAGGGGGGGAAATGGAGTCTCCATAAGGAGGGTTGTCCACATGCCCCATGATGTGTGGGAAGGGATCACATGGTTGTGTCCTCCCTTGTTCCCTAGGAAGGGCCATGAGTTCTGGAAAAAGATGCAGACTAGCACACGCTGAAAGCAGAGTGGAAAGAAAGCATTTCTTGGACTCCTTCAAAGGCCCCCTCATTGTCATGGAAGCTGGACTGAATAACAGAGTGAAGACCATCTGAATGAGGGTCTGGAATAGCCAATGTTATGAGAATTTAAT
>VMDR010009691.1:0-32753 GCA_007922815.1 Macrotus californicus
AAAAAAAGTGTTGGCAAGGATGTGAAGAAAGGGAATCCTTGTTCACTGTTGGTGAGAATATAAGTTGGTGCAGCTAATATGGAAAGCAGTAGAGAGATTCCTCAATAAATTAAAAATAGAGCTACCATGTGATCCGGCGATCACACGTCTGAATTTCTTTCCAAAGGAACCAGAAGCGATAACTTGAAGAGATGTCTGCACAAGGGTGTTCACTGCAGCATTATTTACAATAGCCAAGACATGGAAACAGCTTAAGTGTCCATCAATGGATGAATGGATAGAGAAAATAGGGCATCCATCTATAATGAAATATTATTCAGCCATAAAAAAGCAGGACATCCTGGCACTTGAAAAAGCATGGATGGAACTTGAGGGCACTGTGCTAAGGGAAAGAAACCAGATAGAGAAAAACAAATACCATACAATCTCACAGATATGTGGACTCTAAAAAATGAGAAACAGCCCTGACTGGTGTAGATCAATGGATTGGGCATCAATCTACAAACCAAAAGGTCACTGGTTCGATTCCCAGTCAGGACCCACACCTGGGTTGCAGGCCAGGTCCCCAGTTGGGGGCGTGTGAGAGGCAACCGATGGATGTTTCTCATACTGATCTTTCTCTCCCTCTCTAAAAATAAGTAAAATCTTAAAAACAAACAAACAAAGAAATCTCAAGTCATAGACACAGAGAACAGATTGGAGGTTGCAGGAGTGGGGGAGGGTGATGAGTATGGGGGAGGGGCCCGATGGGTGAAGGAGGGCAATAGATACAAACTTCCAGTTACAAAATAAATAAGCCCTGGGGATACAACATACAGCATGATGAGTATAGTTGTATATCTGAAAGTTGCTAAGATAGTAAATCTTAAAAATTCTCATCTCAAGAAAAGAAAAACATATCGGCAAGTGGTGAGGGATGTCAACTAGACTTACAGTGGAGACTATTTTGTAATACATCCATACATCGAATCGTTACATTGCACACCTTGAACTAATGCAAAGTGACCTGTCAATTATATCTCAGCTTAAAAAAGTATATGAACTCTGACCATATTTGGGTAAATGTATACACACATTTATATATACATATATTTAAATATATTAAAAGAGCTTCATTAAAATATATGTTATCCTGAGTCAAATATTAGGTAGCGAAATTTTAGTTTTAATTTTTTGTTTTCAGGACGGAAGAAAAAAAACACGTGTGGTCAAAACTGCCTTTGGGAATGTCTTGAGTCGCCGAAAGCACCATAGACACACTCATCACTACGAACCGCACTTGACACCACGAAGACTCCCCCCTTGACAGAGCTCTAGCTGGGCTCCTCTGAGCCTCTTCTCGCCTAGGCCTCCACCCTGGTCTCTGAAGACCTGAACAAACGCTAAGTTTCTAACAGCTCAGGGCCGCAGCCCGAGGCTGACCCAGCCCCCCTTAAAGTGCCTACTTGTGCTAACTCGGGCTGCCAAAAGAATCTACTGTTCGTTCCAGTCAACACCCGAAAACAGGGCCCCTGCCTGGGTTTCACAAGGACCGGGCTCCCTTCCCTGACTCTGCCAGGCCCCGCCCCGCCTACATCCTCACTCTCCCTTGAAAACACCCAGTCGCCTCGGGGTGTCTGTTCAAATCCAAGTTGAATTCAGTTCACACTGGACTCTCTTCCCTGATTGAGAGAGTTATTACGGAACAAAACTTGTCCTTACTGCTTTAGCGAGTCTCCAGGTTTACGTATCTTTAACATTGTGCAGTCCCTCAGTAAGTTTAGGGCTTTTAGAAATCACTTAGGAAAACAAAAGGATGTGCTTGTCATTCCTGTTAACTTGTGAAGCCCCGTAGACCATCTGCTGCTCCCCTGACTGGGCGTCTGTGCTCCCGGGGAGGGCGTATTTGACAGAAGAAAATCGTGGCTCAGCTGCAGTTTGCAGAGACTCCAGAAAGATAAAGTTTCACCTTTCCTCCTTATCTGTGGTCAATTTTTTTCTGTGCAGAAATTTCAACTTTGTGGGTAGTCTTTTCCTATATCTTTATACTCGAAGAGAAAGGGTTCTCTAGAATTCTGAAATTTCCCTTTTCGTGTGACTGGTACACGGCGATGTGAAATTAGAGTTCAATTATAAGCTTGTTCCATCCTTGTCCATCTCCCACCCACCCCAACCTGCTTAAAACCCTTGGATTATTTCCCACTACTCCTAAGAAAAAAATCCGAAGCCCCCCATGTGTCTGCAAGGGGCATTCTCCCTGCACGTCTCTCCACTTTGCTCGCCACAGCTATTTCCTATTCTTGGAACACACCAACACCTGCCCCGTCTCCGTGCAGGTCCTTGGACCAGCTGCCATCCTACTTGAAGTGCTGTTTCCCTTGGCACGCTGTCAACTCCCCATACATCATGTCTCCACTCCAGAGCAGCCTGGCCTAAGAGACCTGTCAGCCCTCTTACTCAGTGTGATGTCACCTCCAAAGCACGGATCACAGTCTGAAGTATCTTAATCATTTGCATATCTGTAGAGTACGCAACCTGAATGCCAGGCTCTTAGGGGCAGGAAGCTCGAGGTGGTGTGCTGCCAGGTATTTGACAACCTGCCTTCCAAAGAGAAAAGGCCCTGAGGGTAGCATTTGCCAATGCCAATGGTATAAATACTCTACCATGCTAATTTCAAGCTATAATGTGACATTAACAAATAAATAGAACTAGAACAATGCCAGGCATAGAGTAGGTGTACAGTAAAGTGCTGCCGGAATGTTGAATTGAGATAAAATAATTCTCATTCTATTCTATCAATTATAGGTTGTAGCTAGTTGAATCCTTGGTAGTGGTCTAACTGTGTAAGAGGGCATCTAGAATTTGTAGAAGATAACTCCAAAAATAACTTGTCAAATGAGTCCCCAAAATAGGTTCTTCCGTGAAGGAATGAACTCTCCTGCCTCCTAACGAGGACTCTCTGGGTATCCAGCTTCTTTCTGAAGCCCGAGAGGCTGTATGATCTCAGAAGGAGCAGAGAGATGCTTGAGAGAGCCAAGAGCACCAGAAATCTACGGGATGGGGGTGCGGGGGACGGAGAAGAGCTGGTTCAGGCTGCATCTGGTAGAGTGTGAACTTTGAGGGGTGATGAGACTGTGAGGATGAGACTGGAGACCAGGGACAGCTGCCGTGCCACTGGGGATAACAGAGGGGAGGCAGGCAAAGAGGATTTTGAAAGGTTTTGCTGGGAGTTCCAAATGGACGTCCCCCTTGACACCCTTTAAGTGGCTTCTGTAAAGATTTAAAATGTCGTCAATGCTTTTATTGGATGCTGGACCATGTTTCTTGTGATGTGACACCATGTGAAGCCTGGCCACAAGAAAATGGTCTCATTTGTGTTCCCCAGACCCTGTAGTCCCCACAGCCACGTGGCCATGGCTCCTTGGGCCTCCAGGGCAAACCTGGGGTGAAGTCCAAAGCCACACATGCAGGATCCCATGATCACCAATAGGAGCACCAGCAGGCCCAGCGTCACTGACCTGGTGCGCCTGCCTAAGGCACCTGACTTCTTGCCACTCCCCCGAATAAGTGGGAAGGCGGGTCCCCGGTGTGCAGGCAGAGGCCATGTACTGACCGGCCCCTTGTGCACTTGCTTGCTGAGGCTTCAACACATCTGTAGCAAAATCCCCCTTTCTCAGCTTTCTTGGACTGTACACTCACAACCCCTATTATTTCTCCGTCATTAAAGTTTCGAACATCTTGAAACTTTCATCTCAAAGATTTTTAAATTAGATTTATAAATATGGTCATTAAGTGTGTGGACATTTTACTGATTAACAATGTAAACATTTTAAATTGGTTTAATAGCCTGTTTTAGGGAGGGCAAAACCAGGAGGAAGAAGAAGAGTAAAATGGAAAGAGAGAGAATGTGAAAAGGGGGACGGGCTGAGAAGGAAACAACTAAGCAAAACTGCAGGAGATGCTGATCTCCAAGCTGGTGATGGTCCCTGATGACGGTAGTGCCTCTCAGAGGGTGGGACACAGACCAGGTGGCTCAGAGTCACTCAGGGAACTTGTCACAACCACAGGTGATGGTCCCATACACAGAATCAGTCTTTGGGCCGAGTCACGAATCTCCACATCATCAAGTTCCCCCTGGCAATTCTAACAGGCACGGAGGTTGGAGAATGTGTCCAAGGGAAGGCTGCCTGAGGGGCTCAGGAGTGATACGAAGCCCCACTGTCTACAGCAGCGCGCCCCACCCCGCACCCAGGCAGATACCCTAGGAACAAACAAAGCTCCCCAGATTCTAAACCTCCCATTCCTAACCTGCTAAGGACAGCAGAGCATCCCAAGTGCATAGTGATGGATGTAACTGAAATAGATACATACACACATATATAAACTTAAATGTTTATCAATCACAAAAATACTTTTATTTGACTATTTAGCATTTGGCCTTGCTTGTTCTGCATCATCATTATTATTAGCTAACATCTATTGAAAGCTTACTATGTGTCCAATGTTGGACTGAGTGTTTTTACATCTTTTAATTTTATATCTTATTTAATTCTCAGAACAAACCTATGTAGTGGGCGCTGCTATTTATCTTCACTTTTAAAATGAGGGAGGCATAGAAAGATGAGCAAGCTAACAGAAGCACTGAGGACGTCTCAGCTCCAAGATGCTGAGCAGAGCAGAGCTGTGTGGCCTCAGAGACCTGGCCCCAGGTGGGGACCATTTCTGATCCATAAACCCACCAAGTGCAGTGTAGCCCCCGGAAAACTACCCACAGGTACCCAGAGAAAATGTCCCAACAGACTCAGGTCCTGATTGGATCTTGGAAAATGAACTATTCCCTGATCTGATCCTCTAGAAGCAGGAGTAGTTAGTTGTCTCCTGCTGTCTCTCCCCATTACATCCTTTACTGAAAATGGTGGAAATGTATAAAAAGAACTTTGAAAGGCAAAATCACAAGACAAAAGCTGCCCCCCATCTTTCCTTAAGACAGGTGGGCAAAACACTCCCAAGACGGTAAAAAGTTAGTGGTAACCATCTCTAATGAGTTATAGGAAATACGTGTTACAGGCTGCTCAGCCCGTGACAACACTGAGTCTGAAAACTGCATCCCTACTTTGGGTTCTGCACCTAATTATACTGCACGGTGTGCGGCAGGAGTTGGAAGGATTTCCCTCCACCACCAAGCAACTCAATCCCGCCACTATCCACCTGGCGGGAGCATCAGATCCCAGAGTTGAGGGCTCAGTTCCACAAGACTGCCCCCACTTCAGGTGCAGTCGCAGCCCTGTTTGTCACCTGCACTTCTGACCAACTGGCTGTCAATCACGCCTCTCTCTCTGGGTTTGATTAATGTGCAAGGGCAGCTCTCAGGACTCAGGAAACCTGTGTCACTCACTAGACTGTCTATTTATAATAAAGGATATTAGAGAATATGACTCAAAAGCCAGATGAAGAAATACACAGGGCAAGGTCTCAAACAAAGGAACTTCTGTCCTCGTGGAGTTTGGGGCCCAGCACAGTGGAGCACAAAAGCATCCTGGGTCCCCAACCTGGGAGCTCTCCAAACCCCCTCTTGGTGAGTTTACAGAGGCATCATTACACAGGCTTGATTGACCAACGCTCAAGCCACTGGTGAGGGGTTCCCCCTCTAGCTCTTCCTCCCTCTGAAGACGTCAGGGGGGTGGGACTGAAAGTTCCAACCCTCTAATCACAGGATTGGTTCTCCTGGTAACCAATCCCCATCTTTAGGTGCAGTCCACAAGTCACCTCATTAACATAACAAGACATCTTTGTGACTGTCAACACCCAGGAAATTGCATGGGTTTTAGGAGCCCTATGTCAGACAAGACCAAATACTTCTTTCTTATTAAAAAAGCACAACATCACAAATCCCCTTCAGCCTCATTTGTACATAACCTTGACTCTCGGCCATAACTGATTTAGCTCCAGAATGAACAGTTAATCAGACCTGGCCAATGAGAGTCCCTTTCTAGGCATACAAGAGCACATCACTGTCTTCTGGTGGCTGGGTGAGGACATACTTGCCCATACTGAGGACTAAGTATGTTTAGGATTTGTGGGGGGCCACCCACACAGGCAAGCATAGCACACTCTGAATGCTCAGACAGGTGAGGAGTGGTCACGGGTCCAGACAGACCTGCAGTGGACAGTGCTTATCCCGTCAGCCCCCACTGCCTGGGCTAGGCCCTCCCAGGGCCCAGCCTCACTCCTGCTTTTGTTGCAGGCAGCCCAGGTAGATTCCCTTTCTTGTACCCAGAAGAGAATGACCAGAGGGGGACCAGCCATTTAACCTCTGAGGCACAGTGACCATACAGGGTGCCATATCTACCTGTTTTCCTCCTGAGACAACTCTCCATCCACGGGTCCCAGTCAGGCCTGGATTTTATCCCAGCCTGAGTCTGATTGGCTGGAGCACTGGACTTACCCGGCCCAAGACCACCTCCCCAACACAGCTGTGCTCTATTATTCACCTGCACCCCGGACAGGGTCAAGGTCAGAGCCCGTTTTCATTCAACTACTCAACCTCCTGTGTCATCCACTTTCTCTGCATCCTCGCCAGCAATGCCCAACAAAGTCCAAAACCTGCTCGCAATTGCCATACCTGCTATTATATATATATTTTATACATTATACAATATATTCATTATATATATACTGCAAGCCTTCACACAGTAATTTCGCTTCTTTCTCTATTCAGATTCACCAAACAATGGAAAACAGCCCCTCATTAAAACTCACTCAGTGAACAGAAATTCTGGGTTACACCCTTAACCGGAAGGGACCCAGGGTGCCTTTCACCCACTTCCCTTAGACACGTCCTCCCCGAAGAGACCCCTGGGTGTACCTGGGATATAAATGGCGCCACCATTGCTCCAATGCGACACAGGGAGCCGCTGGTCCCCATCCCCAAAGCACGAATAGCGGTGGGGTAAACCTGGAGGGAGAGGCAGAGAGCATCAGTTAGGTCGGGGCTCTTGTGTGCCCTCCCCTCCCAAGGCCAGGCTTCGGCAACTAATACAGGAGTGGGCAAAGGTAGGGAAATTACCAGCGATCACGACCTAAAAGGTACATCATAAGCAAGGATACAAAATAATAACAATAGTAATAAGAAGACAACTAGGAAATAAATACAACAATTAGTAAGTCATAATACAAGAATAAAGTCTTTCACACACTCACAACTGGAAACCTCCTTTTGCCCACCCCTGTATGTTAAATACCAAATATTCTATATAGGATAGAGAATAAAAGACATTCATTTCCTCAGGTACACAATTTTGAATTTTTAAACCATATGTCACAAAAATAATCAACACTTAGAAATTATCCTTTAACTGAGCAAATTCCAAACTATGTATTTAATTTAATATTCAAAATATTATTCAAGAAAAGCAAGTCCTGGAATCAGGCATCAGATTTCCACTTTAGAGCTATAAATGCATAAAGGTGGTTCTACTGAAGGAAAATATACCCCGAATAATAACGATTCAATGAACCCTGAAATAAAGATTCAGCAAAGAATCGCCAGAGTGCCAGGCACACGCCACTCCCTCCCCATGTTCTCACTGCAAAGTCTTCCTTCCTGCAACCTTCTTACATTTATAGTAAAAACGCATTAATCTGAATTTCATTAATTCAGAATTCTTATAGGAACCAGTGAAAGTTTAATAAGCAAATGTTATTAAAAATGAGATGATAGGAGGAATATATGAAACAATGGTTTCTCAAAACTCTGGAGAGTTTTCCTTCGGGGCCGTACAAAAACAAAAACAAAACAGTTTTTATCATTTCACTAAAACAAAGCACGTAGTCCCTGTATGAGATCACATCTTGTTACAAGCCACCACCAAATGCAAAAGATGTTTTCCTGTCCCAGCAGCCCTGCTCTGTCTACAGGGGAAGGTCTGGGGGTACAGTGCTTTTGTGGGAGGCGGGGGCGGGGGGAGCCTGCTTTCTCTCTAGAAAGTGAGGCTGCTGACTATACCTGAAAACATGGGTGCAGATTCATGGTGATGTTTTTTTTTCTCTACAGAATGTCAATAAAATCTTTTGTCCACATTTTGACAATTCTGGAAGATAGAATAATGGATGACTTCTTAATTTTTTTTTTTCCAATGTGTGGTTGCTTCTTGCACACCCCCTACTGGGGACTTGGCCTGCAACCCAGGCATATGCCCTGACTGAGAATCGAACTGGCGACCCTTCAGTTAGCAGGCCGGCACTCAATCCACTGAGCCACACCAGCCAGGGCTGGATGACTTTTTAAATGAGCATCAGAAAAAAAAAAAAATACTTAGGAATGATCTTTAAATGAAAACATTCCAAAATGTCAAATTGAAGTTTTTCAAAGATAGCTTTAGAAGCAATCATGACCACACACTGATTTTTGGGTTCATAAATTCACAAGATAATTCTAGAAGATGTTATAATGGAACTAAATGAAGTGTTATGTGTACATCAAATATGTCATAATTTCCTATTTTTATGGGAGGGGAATACTTTTCTGTAGCTTTAATGTTTTCGACATGTCACATCTGTAACCTGAAGAGCCTTCTACATTTCCAGAAATGGAAATGAACGCAGCTTTATGAGTCCTGATAGCACCGCTTTCTCCACCTACAATACTGTTTCCTGTACAGAAACAGTTTGTTTTTAGGAACAGTAGCTCTTTAAAAGTGAGGATTTAAGAGAAGACCCTCTAGCTCCCTCAGGTCATGCCTTGTATACAGTAGACATCAATTCAATAAAATGAGAAAGAATAAATCACTGTTATATTTCGATTTAAGCTACATGCAGCAAACAACAGATGAAAGCAGCGTGATCTTTCAAAGGAATAAAGGTGAAAAATACATTCAAATTTCAGAGAGAAATCAGGAGTTTTGCATTTTAACATCAACACGCAGCTGCAGGCCTTATTTCGGAAGGAAGCGAGGCACTGGGACAGGGGCTGTACTTTATCTGAATGCCGTGCAGGGAGAAAGGAACGGGTCCTGTCTTTCTTCTCGGCACTGGCTTTCAAGAGACTCAGCGGGGCAGGGAAACTCCATAACAAACAAACCTTCCAGCATCACTTTAATAGGAGGGCTTTTAGAAACTCATCGCAAGACAACAGACGCCAGGGGTGCATTGCCTACGGATGGACATCCTCTCTAAGCAGCTTGTCTTGCACCCCTGATGGAACCGACCCCTTCCCCAAAACCAACCTCGGCAGTGTAAATGTAGATGGTGTTGAAGTTGGCCGCCACCAAAGCTCTCAGTGTGAAGAGGAAGCCAATGAGGCCAGCACTAGGGAACAGGACGTGAGACAGAAGTTACCAAAAGGAGTTACCAAGAGAAGTTACGTGGAGGGCCTTCCGTGGCCCCGGCCAAGTGCGTTACAGATGCTGACACGCACCCACGGATGACCGGCTGCTTCTCCGCTGGCCTGGGTGTGGGGTCCTAAAGCAAATGCCTGACTCAAACCTCCAAGCCTACTCCTCAGCCTCTCCTCCCCCAATCCTACTCTGCCCATTCCAGCCTGGCCCCCACCCCCCAAAAATGGTGCAGACGGTTTGTAGAATAAGTGATATATATTCATTACAACTGAGGCCATTCTAGGGTCACAAATTAAGAGTGAAATTAATTTTCACACAACAGATTGTTATATACACAGTTACATATACATATAATCATATATAGATATATACACACAATGTATCAGTAAACTCTCTTGAAAATGGTCAGGATAATTTGACTAACAACTAGAGTCCCATTTCCCCAGGAAGCTTTGCATAAAGACCCTAAACATTTTGGGGTGGCAAAGTGAGAACACCCATACTGATACCTGTGTCATGATAGCCGAAGAGGGGCCGGGTCGGTGGGAAGAGGGAGGTACCAGGGTAGATGTCAGGCAAGATCATTCCAGATGAACAAGTAGCCCATTCTCTACTCTCCTGGTGAAAGGGACTTGACCCTTGACCCCCAGTGTACTCTATGGGATAGAAGACCCCGTCTTAAACCCACTGCACGAAGCCCAATTATTTTGAAGCAACCAGAGAGAAAATACCTGGAGGTGCAAATATTGAGGAGAAGGAAGAACAGCGCAGTACAGCCCATGGTGATAGAAAGGCTCAGCCGCCGGCCCAGGAAATTAATGCCCAGGATGTTTAGCGGATTCACTAGAAAGCAAACGACAAGGACAATGTCTGGAACCTTGAAAGCGAGTGGCATTTATCGACACTAGATTCCTCCTTGTCATTTCAGAAAGAAGCAACTTCATCCAAACCTCATGCGTCTTCCGGCCAAGACCCCAGTCATATGGTCATCAGCTTCACGACCCCTGTGACACACTTTTCCCACGTGGCCCAAGAATGACAAGCACTGGTGTATACGAAGGATATTTCATGCCCAGGGTGCTTATCATGTGCATTGCCTACTTGCAAGACCTATGCTTTAAGTGTTTTATGCTGTTTTCCATCCAATTCAAGGTGCCATTGAATTTTAGGTACCATTATTTATGTCTACTAAAACAGAAGCAGTACTGCGGATTAAAAATCTAACACGCCATTGTAAGATGACCCAATTTCAGGGATAGTAACCGTTTTGAGTCCCAGGGGGTATTGTCAGCAGCGCGATCGCGCTGCTTGGGACTCAAACGGTTAAAATGTGAAGGAAAAAAAAATGCTTAAGTTTGGTAGAATTTAGCAATTCAAAGCTCTGCTCCTCCACACTTCCCCTCCCCACCCCAGCTCACCCAGGAGGCTGTAGGTCTGACTGGGGGCAGGGGGGGGGGGGGGTGTTCAGTTCCACCAGGCAGCAGCCAGGTCTAAGAAGGGTCACACGTCTCTCCTCTGAGGCTCTGAGTTGCCTCCCAGAAGAGAGGGGCCAGTACATGAGATACTCACAGGCAATTTCACCAACGGTGCTGATGATCATGGTCCGGTAGTCGGAGGGGGCGAACATGTGGCAGTGGCAGGGGCTCTGGCTCTCCTCGGAGACGCCCGCACTCACCACCATCGCGGTCCCGGACTCGGACTCAGACTCGGGCCTCGAACCACAGACCAGGTCTCGCTCCAGCAGCTCAGCGCTGGCCAGGATGACCCCGTAGTAGGCGAAAGAGATGCCCAGCCTGGAAGTGAGAAACGATGGCTGTGAGGAAAAGCTGGTGTCACCAAGAGCTGCAGGGAGAAGTGGGAGCGTTTCTGGTGGAAGGCGGGGAGAGGGAGGCGAGGGGGGAGAAAGCCGGGTTCACGTATCTGGGTTGGGGGTGGTGTGGGTAGCGCTGGAGGCCACACAGTGGAAAACAAATTTTCCACAGCAGGAGAGGCCGGGGGGCAGTCAGGGAGGACCCCACAGGCCCCGTGAAGGAGGTTGAAGTCTGGATTCATTCTCTGTCGCTGCAGACACAAGTCAGCACAAACGTTGTGGCTGAAAACAACACACGTTTAGTATCTCACAGTTCTGGAGGTCAGAGCTTCTGTGGGTCTGGCTGACGTCTCTGCCCCAAGTGTCGGAGGCTAGAATGAGAGGGCAGGCAGGGTCACATGCCTTTCTGGGGGGGGGGAGACTCCATTTTCCAAGCTCACCCCGACAGTTGGCAGAATGCAGCCCGCAGGGGGTGGGGAGGGGCCAGCGAGCGTAGAACTCATCCCTGTTCCCTCGCTCCCTCGCTGGCTGTTGACTAGCTGTTCTCAGCCTCTGTGGGCTTGCCCCGTTCCTTGTCCTCAGAGCCAGCAGCATGGGGCCGAGTCCTTCTCATATTTTGAATCTCTCTGTGCTCTCCTTCTCTCCTCTGCCTCTTCTCGCTTTCTCTTCTCCAGCTCTGATTCCAGCTGGAGAAATTTCTCTTAAGGACTCAAGTGATTCGATGGGGCCCACCTGCTGAATCCAGAATCTTCTCCCTGCTTTAAGGCCCGGTGTTCTCAATTACAGCTACACAGTCCCTTCACATCAACATCCAAATGAGTGTCCCATTGAATTGCCAGGAGTGGGGTCAACCTGGGGTCACTGCAGAACTCTGCCTATCACAAAGGGTCTTCAGCAGGCCATGAGGAGCCATGGAAGGTTTGTGCTTTTGCTTTATATTTTCTTCCTGTTCTTTAGTAAATATCTTTGTTGAAATATAAAAGTAATATACAGAGAAGTTCATATACCGAAGTCAAGAAAAAAATATGTGGTGGGGGAGGGGAGAAAAAAAAAGAAAAAAATATCTGCCTCCCTGGAACACCCTCCACCCCCCACCTGTAACCCTCTCAGTTTTGCAGAAATGGTCCTAAAAGCCACCTGTAAAAGACACCTATGGGGACAGAGGTAATCACATTTGTTCTGGTATCAGATGTTATTGACATGATGATTGTTAATCTTATCTGTGTGATTATAGGATTGGAATCATCTAAGAAAATGTCCTCAAGTAGCTGAGACTCTTTTTTTTTTAATCCCCTTGAGGACATGCTTATTGATTCTACACTTGATCTTAGCCAAAAGGCTGAGAAGCAACTTGTTTATTGGTTCTCTAGGGAGAGGGGAAAGGAGGGAGAGAAACATCAATCAGTTGCCCTTCACATGTGCCCCTACCAGCCAGGTGTGTGCCCTGACCAGGAAGCAAATCTGCTACCCTTTGGTTTGTGGGATGATGGCCAACCCACTGAGCCACTCCGGCCAGGGCAAGAAGTTGAGATTCTTAACTGCAGCACGGGGAATGTGCACTGAGCAAGCACAGGTGAAGATGGATGACTGCCCAGTCTGGGTGAGCCAATCAGAGTCCATCACGGAATCCTCTCCACTCACATGTGCATTTGGGAATGTTCGTAATGAAATATTGTAAAGGAAAACCATCATCATATCTCCTGTTGTTATTAAAGTAGCTTTAATTTGTTTAATTTCCAAATTTTGAGGCTTTTAAAAATTACAAAGTCTCAAGGGGAGACATACCAACCTATCAATAATGATTACATTCTGAAGAAGGCAAATAGACAACCACTTTCCTGAATTCAAACACTGTCCATCGGTTTTGCCTATTTTCTATCTTTACAGAAACGGAATCACATAACGTGTATTATGTGTGCCCGGCTTCCTTGGCTCATTATTGCCTTTGTAAGATTCAGCGACGTTGAGTGGCAAGTACTAGTTTTCTCATCTTCACTGGTGTATCCTATTCCGTTTTATGAACGTAACCCAATTTATGCATCGTACTGTTGACGGACACGTGGGCTGTGGATAGTTCGGGGCTGTTACCAATAAAACAATGCTATGGCATCCATGTAAATGTTTGCAAATGTGCACACGCATTTCTGTTGTGTACAAGCCCAGGAGCGGAACTGCTGAGCCGCAGGATGGGTGTACTTTCAACTGTAACAGGCATATCTCCAACAAGTTTTCCAAAGTGGTTGCACTAACTTGAACTCTAGTGAGCAGTGTGTGCGCAAATCCCAGCTACTGTACACCCTTCCCACCACCTGGTACAGGCGGTCTTTCATTTTGGCCATTAGGTGGATTTGTAACAGTGAACGGCAGACTATGCCCGGATGAAAGATGAAAAACTGTAGACCAGGGTGTCCAACCTTGTGGCATCTCTGGGCCACACTGGAAGAAGAAGAGTTATCTTGGGCCACACATTAAATACACAAACACTAACAAAAAAAAAAAAAAGATCTCGTAATGTTTTAAGCAAATTTGAGTGGATTTTGTGTTGGGCCGCATTGATAGCCATCCTGGGCCAGATGTGGCTGGTAGGCCATGGGTTGGACACCACTCCTAGACAATTAGGATTCTTTTCTTTCTCTTAATATTAAAAATTGTTATTTTATATATTTCTTTGATTGGTAGTATTAGTGGAAAGATAAGAGATTGCTAGGGTCTTTCTTGTGTTTTTCTCCCCAACAGCATTTAGTAGTCTTTCCCCACATGCTTGTTTCTTTAAAACTCATTTCAAAATAATTACATTCTTACCATATCACCCAGATCTGTAATGTGGTCCGTAAATATTTAGCATCCAATAGGTCTGCAAACCTTCCCCTTTTTTCCTGGGGTAGTGAAAAGGGGGAGACAAAATAGGCATAGTGGGTTAAGGACAAGCAAAGATGTTTCTAATACTTTAGATATTAAATATTAATAAGACATTTGAAAACAAGGGCCACGTGGGATGCGGGGACTGAGATAACCACTGAGCGCCCACGAGCACACCTTACTCAACCCATAATCATCATTAACCCATTCATCCCAGCCCACCCGCCTTTGCATGTGTACTATCCTGGCAAGTACCCAACCTCACTGAGTTCATGGTTCTAACACTTCCACTTGTTCTCATCAGTGCCAGAAAGGGGTGTAACTGATGGGAGATTCTGTTAATATTAACATCAAAATAAAAAAACCAACATCTAAAAAGAGTGCGAGGCTTTTGTAAGAAAAAAAATGTCGTACATTTCACAAGAGGATAGGGTAACCGATCTCTTTGTGTGTCTTTAGGGTAATTAGCAATAGTTCTTATCTACGGTCAGAACCTATTAAATACTTTTGGACGAAAATAAATAAGGATGAGTTCTCTCTGATGGACAGTAATGGATGTTACGTAAAGTTCGGAAAGCTTTGGCGGTTCTCAGCTGAAAATCAAGTACTCTTTTCTCACAAACAGACCCAGGATCACAGGACCCCTTGAGAGAGACCAGGAGGGTGGTCTGGGGGTCCAGGGTTTTGTTCTCACAGAAGCACTTGAAGACATTTAGAGGTCTTTTGCTCTCGGGACCTTTAGGCTGAGCTCCTGGAGGTCACTGTGGGTGGAGTGAAGCAGCTGACACTTCGCTTTCATAGGTTTTACACATTGAGACTCTGGTTACTCACCATTGGAAACCTCTGACCTAGTCCTATCCTCCCACTGTCCAACACAGAATATGTGGCTCAGAGAGGTTAAGTGTCTTGTCCAAGGTCACACAGCTGTTTGAAGGCAGAGCCAGCCAGGAGTCCCCATCTCCAGAGCACCAGTCCTGAGTATTGGCCATCTAACTCTCTGTTCTGTCACCTTGGTTTAGATGTGACTATGGTCCCCCACGTCCCAAAGTTCAGTGAAGATCAAGAAAGCTGAATCTATAGCAAATCCCAATGAATCATACATTTTATCCTAATAAGTCATTTAGTGTGGAACCTTTGGCTACAATCCAAACCGTGGACTCATTTGCCACATCCATGGCAAGACCCTTCCTCAAAGAGTCCCAAGGCCTCTCGTGTCGGAGTCTTTGGTGTGAAGCTGCGCAGGCTCCACTTGCCCAGCCTCCTCCACGTGCCTTCTGACTGCAGCCAATGGGACCAAACCCACGGCACGTCCCTGCCTCCGGTCTGGCTCACACCCACGCTCTGCCTGTGGGGGCCTCTCTCCTCTCCTTCCACTTCTCAGTGAATGTCACACCTATGCCTGAAGGTGGCTTGTCCTGCCTCACGGTCTCCTCTCCGCCCTGATCCTACACCCATCCGCCACCTGCACAGCTCACCTGGCTCTAAGCACCTGGGCTCTGTTGTTATTGACTCTTTCCCATGTAAGTCTCCTCTCTCTAATCAGATTGTAAAAGGCAGTGCCTACTGCTTGGACCTCTGTAGCCACAGGGCCTTGCACAATAGACTGAGGAGGACAGGTCATTTAATGGGCAGGTAGGGTGGGCTGCGAGCTGGAGACAAGAGAAGGAACGCAGAAGGAAGAAGGGCAGGCGGCAGACGGAGAAGGATTAGGAGGGCGATGGAGGATGGAGAATACAGAGGGAGTGGAGGGGAGGGTGGTTTTATGGGAATTGTGTCCCCCCAAAATTTATGTTGAAGTTCTAACCCCCAGAGTGTGACTGCATTTGGAGATAATGCCTTAAAAAGAGGTGATTAAGTTGAGATGAGGTCTGTAGGGTATCAACACCTGCACTTAGCCGTGGACCCAAGGGTCAAATGGCTGACTGATGAAGACTACAGAAGACCTTAGTGCCAGGAGGGGGGTTCTGGGCTTCACCCAGTAGTCTGTGGGGGCCACTGAAGGACCCTGAGCAAAAGAGGTGGTGTGTGGTGTCTAAAGAATACTCAGCTGATTGGATAAAGAATGTGTGGCATGTGTACATGATGGAACACTACTTGGCCATAAAGAAGGAGGAAATAGTGCCATTTGTGATGGATGGATCTTGAGAACATCATGCTAAACAGGTCAGATAAAAAAAACAAGAACTTGCCCTGGCTGGTATGGCTGAATGGATCGAGCGCCAGCCTGCCAACCAAAGGGTCACCGGTTTGATTCCCAGTCAGGGCACAAGCCTGGGTTGTGAGCCAGGTCCCCAGTAGGGGGCATGCGAGACGCAGCCACACATCGATGTTTCTCTCCCTCTCTTTCTCCTTCCCTTCCCCTCTGTCTAAAAATAAATAAATAAAATCTTAAAAAAAAATAAAATAACAAGAACCATAGGATTTCACTCACATGTGGGATAGAAAACAGGAAGCAACAACAGAACAAACAACAAATAAACTCACAGGCACAGACAACGGGATGGTTGTGACCAGAGGGGAAGGGGGATGGGAGAGGATAAGAGGGTATAGAGGTCAAATATACAGAAGGAGACTAGATTTGGAGTAGTGGGCACACAGTGCCGTATGTTGATGATGTACTAAATAACAGGTATGCCTGAACCTTGCATGTGTTATTAACCAAAAAAAAGAATGTTCATCGGACAGTGCTGTGCTGGATAAAATCACAGGGCGTGCAGCAACAGGGTGGCTGTGAAAGAGAGACTGGAGATAAATAACAGACGCTGTCGTGAATGCACCAGGGGGACTTGGCAGCTGGTTGGGCATGGTGGAACGGAGGGGCTGGAGTGCGTGAAAGTGGACTCCAAAGAGGGGGAAAAGTGTTAACTAAGACCTGGTTGTGATGTGAAGTAAACCAGACACAATGTCGTATGGTTCCCTTTATATGAAATATGCAGAATGGTCAAATTCACAGACAGAAAGTAGAAGTTACCAGGGCCTAGGGGTGGGTGGCAGTGAGGAGTCATTTCCCTATTGGTATAGAGCGTCAGGACGATGAAGAAACTCTGAAATGTGTTTAGTGCCACTGAATCGGATCCTTAAAAATGCTTAAAACGGTCAATTTTATGTTATGTGTATTTTACCACAATCATAAAAGTGAAAGGAAAGACAGAAAAGAGGGGGGAAGAGCTGGTTGGAAAAGGACTTTTGAAGTTTTTATCTTTATTGATTTGAGAGAGAGAAGAAGCAGAGAGAGACCGAGAGATGTGCTGCCCCACTTCCTCATGCACTCAGTGGTGGACTCTTGCACGTGCCCTGACCGGGACCGAACTCGCCGCCCTGGTGTACCGGGACGACGCTCCAACTAACTGAGCTACCTGGCCAGGGCTGGGGCTTTGTTTTAAGTGTGGTAAATTTGAGGTTTACGTCCTTGTCCGTTCCAAGTATCGATATCCCGTGGAGAGAGAAAACTGGAATGTGGGAAGGGACCAGGGGAGAACCCTTAGGCACAGCTCAAGTCCAGCAGCTAGTTTGGGTCTCACACATTCCCAGATGGGCCCAGTTCTCATGGTGAAGTTTCTTGCTCTTCCCCAGAGAAATGTTTTCTTCACAGACTCACAAGGAATTCCATTAATATAGGTGCCATTTGACAATCCAAAGAGTTGGCATGTACTATTGATAAGAGGGCTATAAAATTATGAGAAGTATTTCAGAGGACAATTGCAAAAATAAATGAGCCACACAGCATAGAAAATTAAGGGATGAATCGGTAGAAAAATAATAGTTTTTAAAATTCCATTTATAAAAGAATTTTTTTAAACATAAAATAGATAGGAATGAATTTTACAAGAGATGTGCAAGATTTATATAAATAGTTATAAAATCCTGCTGTGGAATCTAAAAAGGATTGAATAATGGGGAAATATACTTGTATCTGAACAGGAACACTCAATGTTATAATAATCACTATTCTCTCTATATTAACCTGTAAGTTCAACACAGCCCCAATTAAACTCTCCTATGTTTTTTTTTTTTTAATTGGGGGGGAGAGAAGGGAGTTGGGAGAAGATCTTGATAAAGTGACTTCAAAGTGATTTTAGGAAAAGAGAACTGAGAAAATCCCTTGGAAAGTTCTGAAAAAGAACTTTGACAGGGGGTACCTGCCCACAAGACAAGAAGAATGTCTCACAAAACACTGTAATTAAACCGCGTTATATATTGGACCAAGAAAGAACCTGTCTCCTTTCCCCAACAGAGGAAATGCCTTCTTTGTAATGTAAGCCCCCGTGTATATTTGAACTTACAAACGTTTCACTAGAACAGAATAGAAAATTCAAAAGTAGATTCAAATATATAAAGGATGGTTTGTTCAGTAAAAACTTTTGAGCCCTGGCTGGTGTGGCTCAGTGGGTTGAGCACTGGCCTGCAAACCAAAGGGTCGCCAGTTTGATTCCCAGTCAGGGCTGCTAGCCAGGTACCCAGTAGAGGGCGCATGAGAGGCAACCACACATTGATATTTCTCTCCCTCTCCCCTTCCCTTCTCTCTAAAAATAAATAAATAAAATCTTTTTTAAAAAATCATTTAAGAGGTTTATAACTTTCATATCAAAATAAGATAAGGCCAGCACAAGAAAATTATATTATAAAACAATCCCTCCTCTGTTGACAATGATGCTAATCCTGTGATGAGCCCCGCAGGGTAGATGTTACGATGTCCATTTTATTGAAGAGGAAAGTGAAGGTGGGTAGCTGACCAGGGCTCCCTGCTGGAGCTGGATCTAGTCCCATCTACTCTGCTCTTGTCTCTCGTCCCCCCATAGGGGCAGGATGAGAGAGCCATGGCCCCCTGCCCTCTAGCCTTCCACAACTACAGGGATTTCTGGATGGCCCCCACAGGGAGGCTGGGGTGTGGTGGGAGAAGACTTCCCTTCTGGGCACTCACCAGGATGGGTTCCACCAGCCTGCCCTCCGGCATGACTGAGCGGTTCATCTTGGCGATATGCTGCAGCGTGGCCAGGGCAGCCTGGGTGTTCCCGGTGGAGACGTTGAACCGAGCAGATTCAGGAATAAACTGGGCACAGATGACAAAGGACACCAGAGTTGCAGCGGCTGCAGACCCCAGGGATACGGCTCTTGTGGCTCCACATGCTAACGACAGTGCCCCAGTTTCCAGTGATGGACAAGGGTGTAGCGGGCATACAATGTAAGAGGCATGCTCTTGCACTCCAAGTTGATTAGGAACAAAAAAGGCCGCATACTCCTTACCAGTCTCATTTTGGGTGATATCGGGCTGATACTGAGCTTCATACCAATTTGGCTCAAGTACTTGTTAATACAATGAACTTCTTACATCCAATTAGTAAAATATCTGCTGCCCCAAAGACCCCAGTGCCCTTCCACTGCTCTGTTCCCCCAGCCCTTTGCAGGGGTCCCAGGATCTCCCCACAATGCAACAACCTAAAGGGTGACCGCGGCAGGTGCCTCCAGCACCCGCAAGGTGAATGAACCAGTCCCGAAGGCCAAGCGCCTTACCCCACTGATTGCTGCACACCGTGAACAACAACAAGGCCGGGACCTGGAGAATCCCCTCCGCCTGCTCCTGCCCCTCCGGCCTCACACCCAGCAGCACCCCACTCCCCATCTCCACAACCAGTGGACAGCTGAGGTCCTCTCATCTCCACCAGGACTATCCCGATGCTTTCTAACTGCTGTTCTGCCCTCTCCTGCCCAGGCTCCACCCAGCCCAGGGCCAGCTTCCCACCACATCACCCCTCTCACACCTCCATGTGCCCTTGGTCTGCGAGGCCCTTCCAAATCTGGACACAGGTCTGTCTTGCCAGCCCCCCACCAGCACCCTTCACCCCAGCCACCCAGCCTTCCTGCTCTCCCCCAAATTCTGCAGGTTCACACCTTCAGACAGGCTGGCATGTTAGCCGCCAAAATGCCCTTTCCACACACGCTGATAGAGATGGATACTTAAATAAAGGAAAGAGGTGGGCGTGGGGCCAGAAGGGTACTGCGCCAGCTGGAGGGAAGGACAGGTGGGGGGGGAGAGCCCCACAGCCTCCTCACCTTGAAGGCCATGATGAGGATGATGCCAGGAATGGAGGCGATGCGGATGAGCCAGCGCCACCCGATGGTGGGGATGACCACAGAGGCCAGGCCAATGATGAGCAGGGAGCCAGCAAGCCAGAAAACCTGGGGCGAGAATGGAAGGCGAAATCGCTCCTTTCCAACGCGCTGCCCATGGCCGTCCTCCCTCAGAGCTGCCCCATCCAGCGTGTCGCCACTGGAAGAGGGTCTGGCTGAGGAGCCGGGGCTCAGGTTCCACTCGGGACCTGGACGAACGGGGAAGGTCACTTCACTTCTCTGCGGCTTTGTCTGCTTGTCTGTGAGTAGGAGACTCAGCCAGACCAAGGGTCAATAATGTCACCAAACTTGTAAAAATCTGGGGCCCCAGACATTGACTTTTGTTTTCCTGGATAAATAAGTCATTGGTTCATAACTCAAGGTACAAAGAACCCATAAAAAGATTTTCTTCTCCTAGTTCCCTGCTGTCCAGTTTTTCATCTCAGAGGAATCAGTATTTGGTTTTCTTACACCCTTCTAAAGCTGTCCTAAGCCAAAAAAGATACAGTATTATGTTCTCTTTTTGCACAAATGGTAACATAGTAAAACTAAGGATTTATACTTTGCTTTTCACACTAAAAAATATAACTTGCAGATCATTTGATATCGATAAAGAACATGGCAGCTCATTACAACCAGGCCCTAGTGGCTGGAAATGAGGACAATTTTGAGTGAGCGTTATTTCCTCTCACAAGACAGAGAATAAATGATAACTTCATTCCACAGAGAAGATTAATATTATAAAAGATCCTTTGGGGAACTACTTAGGGGTGACTATTTCATCATCAAGGAATTCTATTCCAAAAAAACGAACACGATTGTTTCAGGAACTGAAAAGAGCCACAAAAACAGAGTAATGTGATGGAGAGTGACCTGAGTGACCAGGGACGACCTTTCTGAAGGTCAGTGACAAACCACTGCAGGACACCAGGTAACAGGCGATGTGGCATTGAAAAGGACTGTAATAATGAAATGACCCCCAAAATTATTTTTTTTACCTTATGGACACGGCACACCTTTTGGAGGTAAAGGGGACAGGACTGAGGAGATGACACAGCTGTTGAGGGGCTGGGGGATGAATCAGTAGGGTCTGGCGATTCCTGGAATGCGTGTGAGGGACAGGGAGGGGACCAGGAAGGCTCTTGAGTTTGTGGCTCAGATGACTGAGGGACAGCGTTTGCTGTTACCTGAAAGTAAATAAGAGTCCTCGGAGGAAGATAAAAAGATTAGTTCTATGGATGTTGTGTTTAAGGAACCTGTAGGATATTCAAGTTGCTATCAGGTGATTGGCCACCTGGGTCTGAAGGTCAAGGGGGTACTATCAGTTGTGGACAAAGATTTTGGGAGGGAAGTAACAGACACATAGCTGGCTAAACACTTTGGAGTAAATCAGATGACCCGAGGAGACCTGAAAATAAGACAAGCAAGGACAATGTGTAACCAGGAAACACGCTAAGGAATGCGTGGCAGGTGCAAGAGAAAACGTCCACAGGTGACCTTGAGCAGGACCAATGAAGTCATGATGGATATAAAATCCAGTCCCTAAGAACTGAAGGTGTGCCTACCCATGTCAACAAAGAATCGAAGAAATCAGGGAGGAATGGAAAGGGTTATTCAGTGTTTGTTAGGTCTAATGTTTTGTTGTTGTTATTTTCATTGCCTAAATTTGGTATCAGAAAAATTAAAAATCAATTGTAAAGCAATATCCTACTACCTTATTTACTGCCAAAGATATAATGCTCAGTGGGAAGGGCTGTCTTTTTCTTGGGACCTCTGACAGGTTGGCACTTGGGGATAATGATGGATGGCCTCAAAGATGGGACAAGGGCACCCAGACTGATGTAGCTTCTGGATGCAAAACCTCTCTTTAGTGGCCAGCAGGGTCTGAGGAGGCCTTGAGAGGGCCCCAGTCTTCTCATCTGGACAAATGGCTCATCAGGGAGGTGGCAGTATGGCATGTTCCCTCAGGCGTGGGTCAGTTACAGACTGGCAAACACTAATATCCTTGGCAGGGAAGTGCGATTGTTCGGTGGGGGTGGGGGGCTCGTAGCTGTGTCCCTCCATAGAGAAAGTTCAACCCAGATGCATTCTGGGGCTTCTATCACCCCAGCAAAGTCAGCCAGCGCAATATTTCCTGGGTGTTGAGGAAGGAGGCACTGTGTTCCAAATGCTGCTGTGGATGAGAGAAGACCTGGCTCTGAAACCCCTGGAACCGGACCTCTGGTGTCAAGCATTCCTAACACTCTTTGGCTGGTACCAAGCAGTAGGCAGTGTGTGCTAGTCAGGTTCCTCACATTCTCTGGGGTCAGAGGCTGGGTAGGATTCCTGTTTCACCTTACCTGCGACAAGGGAAGCATGTAGCCTCGGTATTTTGTAGGCAAAAATTCAGTCTTTATGATTAGCCTGAAACAGGAAGGGGAGAAAACATAATTTTGTTGTTGTAAAACCAAAGAACTTATTTTAACAATCATAATCTTTCTTGTCACAGAGAAAGAACGAGAAAACTCAGACATTCGTCACTGTGAAATGGTGAGAAATGTGCATGTTGGTCTCTGCCCTGGTTCCTGCTAACATTCGCTCTTTGACTCTGGTCTCCTGACACCCAGCTCCTAAAACCCCTGGAATTTCCTGGGTCACCATGGTACTGGGAGGTGCCTGCGGAGGCCAAAGGCAGACCTCAACCCGATCCAGGTCCCTGCCACTGAGCAAGAAGAAATTCAAGAGCAGGACAGATTCAGCAAAGCGCAGTGAGTTTAGTAAAGTGATAATACGCACTCAAAAAATGAGAGCGGGCAACTTGGAGAATGAGATGCACCAGCGGTGTCTGTGGGGGAGGTTGCTATTAAACACGGGAGAAGGGGCAGGTAGAGTGTCCTCTGCTTCTGATGCTGGTGGGGTAGCTGCCTATGCAGCTCATCCTTGTCTCTCCTCTCCAGATAGTGATTTCTTTTTGGTTCTCCCAATTACAGGAAATTGGGGGTGAGGGGTGGGAAACAGGTGGTCTGTGATGCTCCAGCCACGATGGAGAAAGGAAGGGGTAGAGCCTCAGGCCTTTGTTCCCTGTTTTAACTTTCTTGTCTCAACAGGATCATCTATTGTTCCAAAGAGGTAACAGTTGGAAGGCTCCTCGATGGGTGCTGGTCACTAGAAAGACTAAGCCATGATCAGAAACTTGGAACGTTCAGTCCTACCCCCACCCTCCAGAGAGAGAAGAGGGACTGGAAAATGAGTTAATAACCCATCATGCCTCCATGGTGAAGGCTCCCTGAAAATCCCTAAAGTGTGGTGTTCAAAGAGCGCCAGGTTGGGGAGCACATCCGTCCAAGGGGCCAGGAGCTCCTAGGCTCAGGACCCTTCCAGACCGTTCCCTATGTATATCTTCTTCTGGCTGTTCATTCGTATCCTTTATAATAAATAATCCTTTTGCAATAGTAAATAAACTGCTTGCCTGGGTTCTGTCAGTCACTTGAGCAAATTCTCAAACCCGAGAAGGGGTTTGTGGGAACTTCCAATTTGTAGCTAAGGCAGAGAGAAGTTGTGGGTAAGCGGGAGACCTACTACTTGCAAGTGGTGTGTGAAGTAAGCGGTGGGGGTGGGGGAGGGGCAGCCTTGTGGAACTGCACTCACTCCGGTTTGGGTCAGAACTGAATTGTGCAGCTGGAGCCAGAGAATTGGCTGGTGTGCAAAAAACATGCACACAGTTGGTGTCAGAAGTGAAGTATTGTCAGAAACAGTGCAAGCATTGAAGGAAAACAGGAGAGTTTTTCCTAGACAATCATACATCGAAATGTAATTGTTACAGGTGTAAAAAATAATATGAACAGGGCGACTTCACAATGGAGTCGGAGCTTCATCCTGCAAGAACCGCCTTGCACGTCTTACCCTCAAACCTCTGGGACGTTAAGACTGGGCAAAATGACCTTTGGACTGTGCCCGAAGCAGCATTGTATTCCAAACAACTATTTGCAGAGATAACAGGAGAGGAGAGAATTGGAGTCATTCTTTAGAATTGGTCACTGTGTTAGCTTATCTGTACCTATAGACATTCCGTGCTCAGCTTATCTGCAGCCATAGAAATTCCTCCTTCTCGTCATGTGATCATCTCCCTTCCCTTCCTCATAAGTGCCCCTTGCTTTCACCTCCTAACTGGAACACTGGGTTTTTGCCTGCATCAGTGCCCCCTGAACACCTGTTCTCTTGGATTAAATAAACATTTGTTGCCTCTCACTGTGGCTTTGCACTTTTAGGTTACCACAGCTAATGTCCAGATAAGAAAACGAGAAGTAAACTCATAACTGCTCTTCTGCTTGCATTTCTGTTCCCGGTGCTACACGAACACTCTCAATCCCCAAATTAGAGGACATCCAAGTGATTTATTCCCAGTTCTCTCTTACTATTTAAGAGATGTTAGCCTCTCTCTTTTGCCAAGAGAAATGTTGGAAATGCTTTTCCAGGTGTGATTCTCTTTTCTAAAATATTCTTGGGAAAACGACATATAACCAAGGGCAGGGAGTTTCCTCAACTAATGATGGAAGGCAAAGCACAGATTTCTAATTACGCCCATATTGATTCTGCGAATAGAAGAATAAATGAACACATGTTCCATCAGTGTTCTCATTGTTCTCCTCTGCTGCAGTCATTAGCAAGGGCTTGGGGTTTTAAACATATGTATTTACTGGGCTTCCCTCTGAGGGATGCCCTAAAACTCTGCCTAACCTTCTCCTCCAGGGCTGCAAAGTGCAGACCGCAGACTGATGCTTAACTTACGCCCAGGAAAGAACAATTCTTCCCCTAACATATTAAGGTAACAATTAAGTGCTTTGATGTCTCCTAATATATTCTGAGGGAACTTGCTCCCAGGCACCCAGGAGAGAAAAGCCTGAGGGTCCCTGTTAATTTAAGGGAGGCTCCCAAATTGCTAAAAGTTTAGCATCGCCCCTTTCACGCCCACGCACAAGATATTGCACGCTCATCCAAGGCCATCTTTCAATACGTGGCACCCTGCTTTGCAAATTCATTTGGCACGGTCTTAGATCACAGGGCAACAGAACTTGTAAATGGTTACTCCTAAGTGTTATAGGTGCTCATGGTCAAACTATACTCTTCCAATAAATGCTCAAGAAATGAATAGGCTGTGTTTGGGTTGGCATTTTCGGTTTAGCATTCAGTCTTAACAAAATAGTATTTTTCTAAAAAATACTGAGCAGCCTTTGGAACAAATAAGTTACCGCCCGCTCAATCCAGCAATCTGCCAGCCTGATCATCGAACATCGTTTGGATGGGCCAATAGCAACTAGAGGAATAAGCGGCCATCACTTAAAAAAAAGAAAAAGCTCAAAAATAATTAGTACAAGTGAAGTCCATATATTTGCAACTTATTGATGCTGTTAATCTAGTAACTGCGGCGTCCACGTGAGTGTGCATGAGTGTATGTATGTCTCCCTTGGGGGCCCTCTAGGCAAGTCCATTACCCTTGTGCGTGGCCGGACACGCCACAGCCCACCATCATCCGCAGGAAGACAAACCAGATGTACGAGGGAGAGAAGGAGGTCAGCAAAGAGAAGTAGGCTCCCCACAGGAACGAGATGAGCAAAATCTGAAGTGACAAAAAGAAACTTATTAATGGGACCTGCCTCCATAGCAGAGAGAAGAGAAAACCTAACTTTTGAAGGTGATTTTTGCATTTCCGCCCAGGTGTTTGCTTCGCTGGGCGCTCGCTGATGTATCACAGTCATCAAACAACGCAGTCCGTGACATCCTATTGTCTGAAAGCCCCCCACTCAGTGGATGGGAGCACCTCCAAACCGGCAGAGCATTTTTATGAGTTTATTTGAGGTAAACTGAGGACAGGCGCTGGGAAGCAAGATTTCAGATGCTCTGGAGAAGTACAGCTTCGTGGTTCCTTTTATACATTTGGAATGAAGGCGGGAGGGGAAGGAGGGTTACAAGGACTTAAGAGAAAGCAAGGTGGGGAAATCTCTATGGCTGGATTACAGGAGAATTCTGCCTCCACCTCTGCCTCCACGGGATCTAGAAAAGAGGATTGCTCCAGGTATTTCACAAGTGTGTTAAACCTAGAAGAACAAAACAGGGCTTGCTTAGGGCAAAGATAAACCTTTCACTGAGGAAGTGCTAGGCCTGGCGTGGGACTGCGGCCCTGTTAGGAATTTGTGATCAGATCGCCCCGTGAGGTCACTTTTGCGCACTGGCTTTGTCAGATTTCTGAGAGCCAATGCTTCATTCACCATTCTGAGTGTAGACCATTTCTTGAAATTCCCCAGCTGTGTTGAGAATGCGGAAACTTGCCCTCCCTGCTCACAAGGGTGTCAGGAGCACAGGAGGCCTTGTGTGGGAGCGAGTGTGAGGAGAAAAATGGAGGTATTTGCTTTTTCTTTAATTGTTAGAACACAAATGTATGGTAGAAAATATGAAAGAAGAAAAAGATAAAAAAAAAGACCCATAACCTACTTAAGTGACCCTTGATTCTCCAACCCAGAGATAATACTGTTAACGTGGTTTTACCCTATTTTCCCTGTTTGTAAGGGAAAACATGTTTTCAATGGCTGTAAAATATTCCATTGGAAAGATGTACTGCATAAACCTTTCCCCTATTATTGAACGTTGAGGTGATTTCACATTTTCTATTAAAATGAGCTTCGACGAGGAATGCACATACATCTTTGTGGTTCTCTGAGGATCTAGACAGGCTAGAATTCTGGAATGAAACTGTCCGATGAGGAGGATGCATATTCTTGTGGTCAGAAAAACTCTGCCAATAGTATCTGAGGCCACCTATCCATTTGCAGGTCTGTTTACAAAAAATTCCTTATGAATTTGATGTTCAAAATGGATATGATAAGAAAAAAATGATACCTGGCCTTTGAGGAAACAAGTGGGTGCCTAAGCTAGTCTGGCTAACGGAGTAAGCAAGAGGGAACGGTGAGCCTCCTTCAGCTGCTCTCCGAGGCACACACCACGAGGTCTAGCCTCCCCACCTCCTGCAGAATTTCACAGCTAAAAGTTGTCCATGTAAGAAATGTCCAAACCTGTAAGAATGTTTATGAGTTTATTTGAGTCAAACTGATGACAATGGCCAGGACACAGAACCTCAACAAATGGAGAAAATGCTCCAGGAAATGGCAGTTTTGCACCTTACCTTAGACATTACAATTGAAAGAGAAGACGGAAGCGGGTTACATGAAATCCATTGGTGGTGGCTTAGGGAGGTGGGAGAAAGCCCAGTGGTGGGAGGAGAACTCTGGGATTGGGTCAAGAGTAAAATGATAGACACATACTTCTTTTACTTTATATAGCCACCAGCCAACAATTAACAGGATGACAGTTAACAATGAAGGGATTTGTGATTTCCAGGTGGTGCAGTTCCTGTGCTCTGAGGGGACCAGAAAAAGGAAAGTTGGCACTCCAAAGGTACGTCATCACAGAAACAAAAGGACAACAGACAGGCTCAGGTAAGGTGAAGGCTGACTTTTGTCGGGGAAGACTCTAGCCTGAGATGTGACTGCCCACTGTGACCTGCTGTTAGTTAGAAAGTTTTCATTTCAGACCATCCTCTGTGGTTACTTTAGGTCTCAGATTGTACAGCCGCCACACCGGCCTCCCCTGAGCTTGTCAGGTTTAGTCTGTGGCCCCTTCTCACCCACCAAGTCAACAATTACGGAAAACAGCGTCTGTTCATTCCATGTCCACCCAAAAACGCATCTCCAACAGTTCCAAAGCGGTTTCATTGTTTCCAGACCCAGCCTGATCTTTCCTGTACCTCCTCTCCAGGGACAGACGCCACGATGACCCCACCTTGTCTTCCTCACGCATTCCTTCCACTAGCCGTAAAGCTGTCAGGGGCCGAAAGGCGCGCGCACCTTTGTCGGAGCTGCTGACGTGCCCGGTGTACTTCTGCTTATTTTTCGGCCTCTCTGAGTGCCACTCACTTTTCCAAAGTTGGAGCACGTTTCAGGCTTCTGGAAGCTTGGCTCTCAGGCTACAGCCCTCAGGAAGGCCCAAATCATACTCTCTCTCAAATGTAAAGAGATTCACTTTTCTTTTTGTGGACACTACATAATTTTGCCTTTGATAACTCCTGTGGTTAAAAGCTGGTCAAGGTTTCCTAACCGTTTGTACATCTTCTGCAAATGCCTTTTTGTGCTCTTTACGTTTCTTGTGATACTTGTGTTTTCGTACAATTTATGAGTCTACAATATTTATTCTGTGTAATTCAAAATATACAGCCAATTCTACGAATGTTTCTCTTTGGGGTTTCTCCCTGTCTCTCTCTCCTTAGTGAGGCCTTCCCCATCAGAAAAGAGACAAGACCTCGGTTTGTGATCAGAAGACATCGATTTGATTTGATGTCTCATCTCAGTAGGAGCGCGTGACTGTGAGCAAGTGACTCCATTTCACCGTTAACTCACAGGAAGCTGCTATGTTTCTATGTGCAAAGTCCCACATTCTAATATGTTCTAACTATGCACCCCCATTACCTCCGTACCTGGACTATGGGGACCAAGTACGGGGGACAGGTGCCTTGGGAAAGGTGAGAGCAAGAAGACGGGCCTGCAATTCAGGGGTGTGATGTCAGAAGAGGCCATGTCTACACTTTTATCTTGGGTATCGGTAGAGAAATGTCCACTAAAGAAAATCGCAAATCATCCGTCAAGACCAACCTACCTTCCAGCGGCCATATCTGTCAGCCAGGAGGCCAAAGAGGATGCTGAAGACCATGTAGCCGAAAAACACCATCTGGAAGTGGGGGTAAGGAAAAATTATCCTCTGAGCAGAGGTGTGATAACCTGCTAATTTACCGCATCCATCCATCTTAATTACAGGTGGACTAGAACTGTGCACAGGCTGGAAGCAAAGAGCTGGTTTTACACAGACCTGTCCTGACTCCTGTTGAACAGGTTCAGGGCCTCGGAGGCTGAGCTCCCACCTGGAAACACTGCCCCCAGGTGGAAACAGGTGAAAAGAACAGGTAACTGCTTTCCCTACAATCCAAGGTTGGCCCTACTCAGCTCAGGTGTATAATAGTGAATTTCCATTTTAATAACTCAAAAAACTCCATTCATTCATGTTCCGATTCTGCACATAAGGTGAGACTTCTAGAAGCAGTCTCCTTTATGTTATTACAGATAAACATGAACTTTAAACAAATACCAAAGCCATTCATTTAGAAACACTCTTCAAATGTAATACAAAACTACCTGTTTTCCTTCCTTGTTCTGGCAATGATGCATTCTACCCGGGAAAAACTCAGGAACCTGGGGGTGATGCCAGCATTTTAACTCAGTCTGAGTTGTAATCTAATGTCTGTGCGTGTAAGTGGCTTATTTTTCTGCCTTTAGCAGCTCCGAGCTTTACTTGCTTTGCCTTCTGATAACATCCCTGACTGATTGCTTCCACGCTAATCAAAGGGAAGGTGGTAGCTGGCATTTCTAACACTTTTTTGATGAAGATCTGTTTCTCTCCGCTGCCTACTTTGCGTTCTCCTTATCTCTCTTCCTTACTCTTCATAAGGAAGATGCACAGACACAGTTCTTCTACAGGGAACCATAAAAAAAGCCATATCTATTTTATAGTGACAAAAGCCTGGTGTTTCCTCTGTGCCCTATTTTTTCTAGGACAGAAATGAAAAGGGAAGGTCAGTGTTTTCTAAATGCCAGTCCTGGGATACATACTTAACCGTACGAACTCAAATCAGTCCTCTGCAAAATACTAAGAACAAGGAAAATGGGATACATTTTGCATAAATCTAAACTCATTGAATATGAAGGGCTTTTTTTATTCTGGGATAATTTTATCTCTGATGGCTGGTATTACTGTGCCCTTCTGTTTTTGAAAAATGATGGGTAAACATGGCTTGTCTACTCGCATAACCACATCAAAATTACAACTAAAGTATAGGACAACCATCACTCAGAACCATGAGAAATCGAGTGGAATGGAAGTCTGAAAACTACAGAATTAAAGAAATAACATTCATCCAGACTGGTAGAAGGGGCAGAGACATGGAACAGGCTGGTCCCACATCCACGCGTGGTGGATAAAAATTTGGGAGAGATATCTCGGCAGCGAGGGTCCCAGCTCCACACCAGGGCCTCCAGCCCAGCGTTCCAGTGCCAGGAAGATAAGACCCCATAGTTTCCGGCTGCAAAAAAACAGTGGGGATTGAGTCAGTGGAAGAACTTTCTGAAGCCCCAAGCAGTTCCTCTTAAAGAACCCACACAGAGACTCACCTACTCAGACTCACTCCTCTGAGCTCCCCAACCAGAGCATCAGCTTGAAAGGCACCAGTGGCATACAGGGAGGAACTGAAGTGTCTGGTATCAAGGCAAGAGCTGGGGGACAGCTTTCCCCCAGATAGAAAGGTGGGCAGAGGCCAATGTCCCTTTTCTGAACCCTCCCCTCACAGAACCAGAGAGCCAGCAGGCAGGTGCCATATTTGAAACTCCATCAACCTGGTTAACACTGTTTGCCCCACCCTGGAGATCCCCTGAAGCTCCATCCCACCCAACTTACAACTGTTAACAGAGGCTTTTCCATATGAATGACTTGTCCTGGCTCATGCTTCACAACTTCCTATATCCTTTCAAACAAGCAATAGCCAGCTTCAGTGAGTCCCCAGCTCCCATACCTCTTGCTAAGTGACCCCAGGCCCAGCACTAGCAGCAGCCAGCCTAGATTCACAGCTTGGCTTCACCTGGGAATCTCTAAGCCCAGCACAAGTAGAAATCATCTTAGATTGCTCTATAGCTTAGGCAGGGTGGCCCCAGACAAAACACAGGTGGGGGATGACCTTGGCCTGTATCACCAGGGAAATCTGAGAGCCTGTGCACCTAGTGGACAACTATAGACCACACTGGAACACCACCACCCCACCCCTGCACAGCTGATACTCCATGGAGGGTGGACCTTGGTGGTAAGTGGTCACAGTCAATCCTTGCAACTGACTGACCTTGGTAAATCCCTCCCATTGACCTGTCAACAGCAACCAAGTCTCAACTACAAGAGGAGGGTACATGTATTCAGCCCACATGAAGGGCATACCTCAAGTACCCAGCTTGGGTGATAGGGGAGGCGGTGCCATTGCACCCTACAGGACACCTACTATATCAGGCCACACTACCAAGATAGGGAGTCATAGCAGCTCTACCTAATACATAGAAAAAAACAGGGAGGCCGCCAAAATGAGGAGACAAAGAAACATGGCCCAAATGAAAGAACAGATCAAAACTCCAGAAAAAGATCTAAATAAAATGGAGAAAAGCCATCTATCAGATGCAGAGTTCAAAACACTGGTTCTAAGGATGTTCAGGGAACTTAGTGAGGACCTCAGCAGCATAAAAAGATCCAGTCAGAAACAAAGGATACACTAATTGAAATAAAGAACAATTTTCAGGGAAACAACAGTACAGCGGATGAAGCCAAGAATCAAATCAATGATTTGGAATATAAAGAAGCAAAAAGCAACCAACCAGAACAACAAGAATAAAAAAGAATATAAAAAGAAATGAGGAAGATGTGAACAGCCTCTGGGACAACTTCAAGCATTCCAACATTTGCATCACAGGGGTGCGAGAATCAAGAAATTGAAAATCTACTTGAAAAAATAATGAAAGAAAACTTCTCTAAATTGGTGAAGGAAATAGACATACAAGTCCAGGAAGCACAGAGAGTCCCAATTATGATGGATGCAAAGAGGCCCACTCCAAGACACATCATCATTAAAATGCCAAAGGTTAAAGATAAAGACAGACTTTTAAAAGGAGCAAGAGAGAGACTTCCGGCCAAGATGGAGGTGTAGGTAGACACCCTGTGCCTCCTCGCACAACCAAAAGAAGGACAACAACAAATTTTAAAACAAAAAACAACCAGAACTGACAGAAAATCAAACCGTATGAAAGTCCGACAACCAAGAAACTAAGAAACATACATCCAGACCGGTAGGAGGGGTAGAGAGGACTCACAGGGCGGGGTGGTGGCTGGTAGATCTGGGAAAGGCGCGGCTGGCCGGGAGAGGTGGCGGCTGTGGACCGGGCGTCCCACTCCCTCGTGAGGATAAACGGGGAGGAACAACTGGGGAGTGAGACAGACCCCACAACCCAGAGTTCCTGCGCGGGGAGGTGAAGCCTCAAAGCCTCTGATTGAAAACTCCTGTGGGGGTTG
The DNA here is from genome assembly GCA_007922815.1 of Macrotus californicus. Lineage (NCBI taxonomy): Eukaryota > Metazoa > Chordata > Mammalia > Chiroptera > Phyllostomidae > Macrotus > Macrotus californicus. The sequence goes on from VMDR010009691.1 coordinate 32,269, forward strand.
AGGCGGTGGCAGCGGGAGAAACTCCCGGCCTCACTGGGGAGCTCGTTGGAGAGACCCACAGGGTCCTGGAGCGTACACAGCCCTCCCACCGGGGATCAGCACCGGAGCCAGCACCAGAGGGGCCCCGTTGGACTGTGAGTAGTGCGGAAAGTGACTGGTAACCGGTAGGGAGCGGAGCGGCCACCATTGTTCCCTCTCGGACCCCTCCCCCACAAACAGCGTCACAACGCAGCGACGTGGCCGCCCTCCCTGGTGAACACCTAAGGCTCCTTACTACGTAACAGGTGTGCCAAGACAATAAAAATGGCCCAAATGAAAGAACAGATCAAAGCTCCAGAAAAAATACAACTAAGCGACGAAGAGATAGCCAACCTATCAGATGCACAGTTCAAAACACTGGTAATCAGGATGCTCACAGACTTGGTTGAATTTGGTCGCAAATTAGATGAACAAATGAAGGATACAATAAGGGAAATGAAGAAAAA
>VMDR010009692.1:0-32757 GCA_007922815.1 Macrotus californicus
AAAAAAAAAAGAAAAACAAAAACAAAACCGAGCTCATAGAAAAAGGGAAGAGATTTGTGTTTTCCAGGGGTGGAGTGGTGGGTATGTAAAGGGAGTGGGGCTGGAGGGCGGTGGTTGAAAGGCACACACTCCCAGCTCTGAGTCAGGTCCTGGAGATGTGACACACAGCATGAAGACTACAGCAACCACTGCTGTATGGTAGATACGGAAGTTGTTCAGAGTAAATCTCACCACACACAATATTTTTTGGCTTTTCACCGCATCTATATGAGATGGTGGATGCTAACTAAACTTATGGCGTGATTGTTTCACAATACACATATGCTAAGCCATTGTGCTGTGCCCTTAAGTTGATACAGTGATGCCTGTCAGTTAGATCTCAGTAAGACGGGGAGCAAAGAGTGTGGTGATACTTGGGAGTTTATTCCAAAAGTAGACATCCCCCCCAAAAAAGACACTCAGCAATGAAATAAACAGTGGTCTCTTTAGATGACTGTTCCTAAGGGAACTTTACTCTTGTGTATATAAAACCCTAATATACATGATGAAACTAGCTCAGAATTTGTCCTGTCTTGAGAACTAATTGCCTGTAATCAAATATGTTAGAGTGCATCTAACCTAATTTATATAATAAACTGATATTTACTCAATATTACATAATTCCAGTCATCACCAGGGGCCATGATTCTGGTTTCTCCTACATCCTGCTCCACGTTAATCAGCTTTCTTCACCTTAAATAGCCTTGCAGATAACTTTCCAGTAATCTGGCTGAGAGATGAAGAGGTGAGACTTTGTATCTTGACAAACATGCATTTAGATCTTGGGTTTAGACCTCAGAAGAATTATCTGTGCCTCAGAGACCTCATTTACAAAATGGGAATAATGCCCCACCTCCCAGGCCAGTTGAAAGGGTAATTAGAAGCCATGTGTAAATTCCCCACGTGGCCCATGGCACGCAGTGGGACCTGCATCAATGGTAGCTACTAACTGGGTGTCCCTTCCACTGCATGGCGTTCCTTGGCTCAGCAGGTGTCTTTCCTGCATTCATCCGTCCTCTGCATCACCAGGAGAGCCCGTGTGCTATGCCACAATGGTAGTCATGAGGACAACTGTAAATTCCCATCCCAGGGACCTGCCTCCAGACTGACACAGTAGAAATCAGAACACTTCCCTGAAGGTGAAGGTCAAGAGCCTCACACTTGGTACACAAATCTGCCCTGTACTTGATTGCTTTTTACTGTGAGTCTTTTAAGTATCTGACTCACCAGAGTATTGATGACCGGATTCTCCATGGTGGATAGGGTGAGTAGCTAATTCTAACAGTCATACATTTTGTGTCTAATCATCATGTTCCCAGAGAGTTTTCATTACTTCCGGATGGCGTTATTTCCCCCCAAAGTCACCTCAATCCTACCCCCTGGTTTTGCCTAATTCCTCCCACTTTCATTCCTTGGAAATTAATACCAGTTTTCTTTGTGTGTGTACAATGAGCTTTTATTTTCTTTTGGAAGGAGCATATATTTGTGCTAAGTTTGGTTGTTTTCCACTTTAAAAAGTTAACTGAGTAAGATAATATTTGACCATTCCTACAGACACGGCCAGGACACTTCAAAAACACTTCACTAAGAGATTTTACATTTTTGTTGCTTTTTAGAATGCCTTGACTCAATTTTGAAGTTCTCTTTCTCAAATGTTAGGCCATGAATGTGTTTTGGAACAGATCTGGAGAACTGGATTTTGAATCTAACTTTGGAGGCAAATTTCAGTGTGGGAACCAGAACGTTTAGGAAAAAATTACAGTAATTGAAATATTTCAGCTTCATAATAGAATGTTTGGATGCACTTGCATGAGGAAAAGAAGAGTAGCTCAATAATTTGGTGTGTGGCCTTTTTTTTTTTTTTTCTCCAAGGCCAGAGAAAACAAATGACTCGGAACTCACTATGTTAGTATTTCTTAATCCTGAGTAGAAGGGCTGTGGGAACTAGACATTAAAAGAGTTTAGCAAAACATCTAGAAAACAATTTATGTCCAAATACAATTTCCACTGAAGCACAGCTGACTGTTTGTCCTAAGTGTGCTGACACAATTTGATATAAAGTCACTATGAATAAAGATCTCCACCTCTTTCAGTTTGGTGATGTGGGTGAATGACACTTCCTATTTTTCCCCACTCTTTTCCAGAATCTTAAACTGATGTTAATAACAGCCAAATTAAGTTTTCAGTTCTCCCAGTGAGTTGAAAAAGGCCCGCAATGAAAAGTTATGCTACCGTCTGTTTCACAAGTCTGAATCACATTCCTAGATGAGGAAGGGAAATTCCATTGCGCTACTTTATATATTCAAAAACTTTTAAAGACATAGAACTACCTTAAATATTTCCATCAGAAATATGTGAGGAAAAAGTGGCTGTAAGGAAAATTACAGCTTTATCTGTCATGTAATATATTTTAAATCAGGCACTCCAATATAATAAGGATGTCTTTAAAGGACTGGTGTGCCAGAAAGGAGGGGGTGTGGGGGAGTGGGTGAAGAGGTGAGGGGAGTAAGAAGTACAAATAGGTAGTTACAGAATAGCCAGGGGAATGTAAAGTACAGTATAGGAAACGGAGTAGCCAAAGAACTTACACACATGACCTGTGGACATGAACAATGGTGGTGGGATTGCCTGAGGGAGTGGGGCATGCCAGGTGAAGAGGTGCAAAGGGGGAAAAACTGGGACAACTGTAATGGTATAATCAATAAAATATAATTTAAAAATATCAAACAACATAGAATTGCATTAGAAAAGAGTATCATAGGAATAAGGATAATATTTATCTTCCATGTATCTTTATAAGACCAGTATAAACAGAAACTTTTTGAAATATTTAAATAGGAGAAGTGGATCCATTCCTTTCTGGTCACACTACTTACAAGGTAATGACAAGTTAATAGAGAAGCCAGGTAAAGAGTTAAAACAATTTAAAAGCAAATTTTTGTATGACCTCTTCAGTATTCTGTATTTCTGCCAGTTTTTTGAAAGCAATTAAATCTGGGTAATGCAAACATGCCTGTCCTTCTCACACTGGGACGGAAAGGCAGTGTTTTGAAGACTGGTGCACTTGTAAAGTGCAGTTCAAACGCTGTGGCGGCATAAAATCGCTACAAGGGTCTCTAGGTGCTTGCTCTCTCTTTCTGTGCTTGTCACAGACCAGGAACGGACAGTTCACAGGTTCACCCTGTTCAAAGACCACTCTTAGAGGAGTGTTCAGGGACACCTTTTTCATGACAGAAAGCAGCCATTTTCAACCTTTTTCCTCTCATGGCACACAACCTATTTATTAAAATTCTGCAGCATACCAAAAAATATACTTTTTGCTGATCTGATAAAAAATAGGTATCACTTTGATTCCTTTGCACCAGAAGGCTATTGTTGTATTGGCTGTTGTCATTTTTTTTATTTTACAAGCTAAGGGAAAGAGGTCAGTGCCCCTGACCAAATAGTCAGGTATTGCACATATTAAAAAGTTTTGCAGCACAGCAGTTGAAAATTGTTGATATGAAGTTTAAAAATGTATTCCAAAATATATACATGGAATGATTTTGTTAGAAGCACCAGCTTAGAAAGAACTTGAATGTGCTTTCAAGTACCTTTAAGATGCAGTGAATTGCATCAGTCTCCTAGAGAAATACCTAAATGTGCCTCCCATGTGTGCCCAGTGAAAATGTGCCTTTCTTTTGATTTCTGTTCTTTTGCCAGCCCTGTGGCTACTACTGCAGCTTCCTGTGTGTTTAATGTATCAAGTTCTCCCTCTGCTGATCTCTCCATCTCACGTTCTACCATTTATTTAGGCTTTCCCACAGCTGAGAGGAAATAGCATTTTCAGTCATTTGGAGGAGACTTTATTTTGTGTGGCAGTACCTCTAGGATCTGGCATGCTCTAGAAATGGAAATTATTTCCTTTGATGTTCTTGAGATGGCGGTCCCAGGAAGAGGCAAGCAGGGCATGCAGGTACTATTATAGCACTTTGCAGGGGAGGCGGGGCCGTTGCCATTTCCACCCTTGCAAGGCTAATCCGAGCTACTTCGTTTGAGTCTGTCTTTATTAGCAGACGTGAGAACTTGATCTCTTTAGGATGCTCTTGGAAATTGATTTTAATGTTCTGCTAATGCAGAGGAAAGATCCCGATACTGACAGCCGGCAGTGATAAAGATACGCTTTCAACAGCTGAAAGGAAAAGCAAACCCCAGACAGTGGCCCCTTCGGCCCACAGCCTAGACAACGAAGTGACAGACATGTGAAGAGGAATGTCCCAACCTGTGTGTTGCTGGAGCCACACAGAGTGACCGTAGGGAGTGACGGTAACAAACCAATTACAAGCTGCTTGGGGAGTATGAGGACCAACTGTTGACACAGAAGGGAAAGAAACCAACTAAAATACTAAAAAAGGAAAACGGAAATTGGGGGAATAGGAGGCAGCAAGGCGTACAGGCCACACCACAAAAGAATGAAATGCTTGGGTTTGTGTCTATGTTCTTGGACGTGTTCCTCTTTCAGATCCTCCAGCCACTCAGAGGGAACTGCTTCGGCCAAGTACAGGGACTCCTGAGATGACAAGGTTCTGTGGAGTGGCTTCCTCTCCAAGGGCTGCCTGGGCCTTCCAGGATTTCTCCCGGTTAGATGAGGGAGAGAGACGACAGACAAGAGCACTGCTGTCCCAACAGTGGAAGGAAACGGAGAGATCCGGGAGCTCGAACATGAGCCATTGTCAAAGATTGGGCCAAAATCTTCCTTCGTAAATAGGCGCACATCCCACAGCCACACGTGGACAGTCCTGCTGGGTGTGTGGGCCCGTGGGCACAGAGCACCTGTGCCGGGTCAGCGGGTCTTACATGATGACACACTCAGTCCTGGCTGTCAGCCCCAGGCCTGCCTGTGTGTTAGAGATTCATTTCAGCTTTGTCCTTGGTTTTTTGGCTTGTGGTGCTTCTGTCCCTACATTTATTTTGAATATTTATCAAATTCAAATCAACATGTTTTATAGACGTACAGATTCTCCAGCTTCACCCTGATGACTAAAAAGTTTCTAGGGGAAGGTTCAGAAACTCTGTATTTCCCAACAGCCTCCCAGATGGTTCTGTTGCATCAGGGCTAGAAGCCCAGTCTTTGGAACTGTTGGACCGGACCATGGTTAAATGTTCAGTTCCAATTTTACACTGTTTTGTGGTTCTAACTTCATCTAAACCCCATTGTTTAGATAGTGTTTAAGAGTCTTGGTAGGGGATGAATTGCAATTTGTGTTGGTTTGGCAAATCCATTCCTGAAAATGCAATGTCAAAGAGGGCATGTAAGAGTTCTGAATGGGGCAATCCTAAGGAAAACACACTTTAAGCTCCCTCAAGCTTTAAAAACATCTACTGTCTATACATAAGCTTTAAGATAATCTAAAACCATCCACAGATTCTCTAAGGATTTGTAGAAGGCAGTGGTCTAAAGAATAGATTAGCAGGTTGGACGTTGTACGATACTTGGAAGAATAAAATTACATCATTAGAATTCTGCTCTTCAGACAGGCCTCTTCACCAAATAGTGCGGCCACCCCCACCCCCACTTTAGAACTGAAGTCTATGCTACTAAAGTTCCTTTTGCATGCTCCAATCTAAAACCCCACATCTTTACATTTATCATAGGAGTAATCATTTGCCATATTCCGCCATGGCCATATTCTGTCCCTCCTTTCTGTAAACCAACAAATTTCTTCCTGACAAAGGGGAGATATTAGTAGTGACCTACAGAAGAAAGGGGGCATTCGGAGCTGAAGACACCAAAGAGGCAGCTTCCATTGTGGATCTGGGAGCCCACCTTCTGCTGGGGCCTAAAACATACCTCTTCCTGCACTGTCATGTACCTGAAGTCCAGGTATGGACTTTAAATTCTGCTCTTCAGGCTCAGACAGGCATGCTCCCTAACATGCAAGCACAGGACATGGAGATGGGAAGCTGGGCCATTGTGCCTCCTTTGGTCCTGCCTACCTTGCTGGATCCCTTGATTCTTCATGGACATGTGACCAGAGCAGCCCCACAGGGTCCCATGTCCAGACAGACCCTGGGCTTGGTTTAGTGCTCCGCTGTTGCCATCTTGAAATTCTGAATTCTGAACAAGAGACCCCACATTTTCATTTTGCACTGGACCTGCAAATTAGGCAGCTGTTCCTGCCTCTAAGGTTCACCCAGCTTCCCGTGACGGCTCGGAAGCACTTGGCCAGTCCAACTTCCTTTCCATTTTGTGGCTGTCACATTAAACTGTGCAGCAAGATGAATGAGGAGGGGTGACCTGATCCGTGGGATAGGACATAGATCTTCTCAGTGGAACAGTGACAGGTCTCACTGGAACAGAGATGGGGAGAATGTTCCCTTTGGCCCACTGCCCCCCTTGGCAGACTCAGAGCCCCCTCTGAGCCACACTTGGCCCACGGACTGGGCTCCATTCAATAAGCAGCCTATTCAGCATATAACTTTATCATTATTGTTTTTGTGGAGAGTTTTAGGGAAGCTCGAATCATAAAAGGACCATTTTTCCCTAGCCTCCGCTTTGCCTGGGCCACGGTTTGTGTGTGTGCAGTAAATGACATACTTAAGGTGCATGTGCTCTGGCCAGTGACTGACAACCAACTGTCGTGCTCACTCTGCTGGCCTTTGCCCAGGAGCCTGCAGGTTTCACTCTTGTCCCTTCTTGGATCATCTACCTGCCTCTTTGGTGATCTTTAAGCCAAAACTCACTTCATTTCCTATAACCAGCCTCATATTCCCATCAAATGGGACCTCAGCAATGAAGTTAGAGGTGAGAGTAGGGGGAGAAACAAGATGTTGGACTAAGACTGAGCAGGTTAAAGGAGAAGGAACATTGTTTCTTTCTGCTTAGGGTGTCAGGCAGGAAGCTGGTGGGGCTTTACTAATCAAGGGAAGGTTAACACCCTCACCCAGAGTTGCTTCCTGAATTCTCTAACTCCTCCACAACTTATGTTATAAGATGTCCTGGATTTGGCATGACGTATGTCGGGTGGGGTAGGGGAAAGGTCAGATGAAATAGTCAACGTCACAAGGAGGCAGGGCATTTGGAGGAATAGTACCTAGTTAAATCCTGAGAGCTGAGAGACCAGAAGCAACTCAAAGGAGAAAAGAATGGTGTAGGTGTATGTGTATTTATCAAAGGGGAGTCATTCTCTGCCAGCGTGATTTATACTCGTTGAGACCTGAAAATGGGCGGGCAGCGACTTATGGAGCTCTTGCCACATGCCGTGTGTGCACCGTGCTAAGTATTTTATGTAGATTACCTCACTTACGCCTCACAATAGCCATAAGAAATAGTGTATTAGTCAGCACTTCTTAGGTTGCAAGTGACAGAAACTCAATTACGTTCGAGCAAAGAAGGGGGCCTACATTGGCTCATATAACTGAGAACACAAGGGGAGGCTTCAGGGATGGCTAGATCCCTTTATTCAGTGTTCTTAGGAATCTATTTTTCTCCAGCTCTCAGTTTTGCCTTTCTTTTGTTGGCTTTATTCATCAGCTCTCCCCAGAAGGGCTACTGGCAGCTCTAAACATAGCTTACGGAAAGAAGACGTCTTTCACAATATTCCAGCACAGGTCTTGAAGCAGACATATTGGTTTATGTTGGATCCCTTGATGGCCTCTGACCCAGTCTTTGACTCTGATTAGCCAGTCTCAGATTACACATCCACCCACGAAGCCTAGTAGTGATGCAGTCCAAAGAGCCATGTAGAAGAGTAGGGTAGGGGTAGCTGCCCAGTGGAAAAAGAGGTGCTGTTATTGGGAGAAGGTAAAATAAATTACAGTTGGGAAAACAAAATACCTTCCATTATAGGGAAGAACTATTGTGCTTCTTACAGATGGTACAACTGATGCAGAGTCACGTTACCTCATTTGCCCAAGGTCATATAGTTGGTGGCATATCGGCTGGGGTTCAGACTAAGCTTTTTGGGTCTAGAAGCAGAACTCTTCCCCACTATGCTGATCTGCAAAAGATCTGGGGCAAGTTGGTCACAAGCTGCTGATTTGTGTTTAGAAGGGAATCAGAAGATGACCTGGAAATAGAACCTCTGTCTCTCTCTGGGAATAGACAGGAGAGTGGAATTGTATGCAGGCTGCTATCTCCAGGCAAGGCTGAGAAGTGTTGAGGAGAGCATCTTGTACAGGCAAGGGTCATAGCTGAGTGTGCACAGCTGAGAAGCAGCGGCACCTCCTCTGGACTGTGTGTTGAAAGCCCTTGACCTGGGAGCTACATGGTGGGTAAATGGGGAAATGCGTTGTCCTGGCACGTGAGCCGTGTTGGGGGACTCCCATGCTCTGCTTTCTCTAATTGCTATGGAACCTAAAGAAGCCTCAACATGGAAAACAATGTGAGGGCTGTGGCTCCTACGTGCAAAGTTTTCAGCTGACCAGAAAAAAAACGTGTAGTTATCACAGGAAGGAGGATGAAGGCAGGGGATGAACCAGGTCTCCCTCATCTCGCTTCTACCCCACTCTCCATTCCCACCCCTCCTTTGGGGCAGGGAACATGTCTCATGTATCTTTGAATTCCGCCAGTGGCATTGCTATGAAAATAATCGCTAATATTCTGTGGTGCATGTCATTCTGCTAGACACTGATGGAATTCAGCCTTACTAGTGACTAAATATTGACTATTGGATTTAGCCCACTTATCAGCTCTTCACGGCTTTGGGCAAGTTATTTGTCTTCTCTGACACTCAGCCTCCGCATCTGTAAAATGTAGTTAACAGCTGTCTACAGCCCAAGGTTATCCTGAAGATTAAGTAAGACAATTTGGGTTATGAATCTCAACCAGTGTCTTGATTAACAGGTGCTCAGTAAGTGCTCCTTTCCTCTTCCCTCCTGCCCTAGTTCACTGATCTCTCTGGGGCGACACTTCAAAAACTGTTGGGGAAAAAACAATTACTGAAGTTATTTGCATAGAAATGACATGGTTTATAACATGACATGCAGGATTCCTTGCCTCTTCTGAAGTCAACTTTCCACATAAGGTGCTGATGCCCTCCAGCGAGAGTCCCCCAGGAAGACTCTGGTAGCTGAGAACTTGGGCTTATTTCTTATTGCAGGGAGGGAGAACATACCATGGGGAACCATGAGGATGCCTCAGGGACTGGGGTTAGAAAGGCCTTCTCGTATTCTGGCTGGTGTTAGAAATTTGGAGGATGAATTTAAAGGAAGAGAGATTTTGCTTTGGTTGGATCCACTCAGGAACCAGGGGTAATTCTGAATTCCTAACACATCTTATCTAGAAGAATATAGGATAAAGCTGTCATGTGTAAAGAAACAATAGTCAGCAACTCATAGGAGAGCAGGGTGGGGGGGGTGTTTGGAATTTTGAGGTTTGGGCAATGCTCATATTTTGTGTGTTCTGACATGATTATGGAATGCTCTTGTTTTTGTCTTGATCTGTCAGTCACATCATGGCCTTGCCTGGCACTGATGTGCAAACTTGTTTGTATTCAACAGGAGAGCACCAGAGTCTGGCTGCGCATGCCAGGCCCGCTCCCAGGTAGTCAGGGCTGCCTTTCTCTTTCTGAGAGCTTCACAGCTATGAATACGTTTAATGCTCTCCATACCCATTAGAGGACAGCATTTTTGTTACCCCATTTTACAGATGAGGAAACTGAGGACCAGAGAGGTGAAATAACTTGCCTAAGGTCCCCCAGATCCTGGGTGACAGAGCCAGGAGTCAACCCCAGGCAAGCTGGCTCCTGAGTCAGAGCTCCAATGAATCCTCAGGAATGTCAGATAGTGTTTGTTGTGTCTGTCCTAGAAGACAGGCATCAGGGCCCTTTTCAGCAGCCTCTCTCTTCTGCACTACCCCGAGAGCTTTACCACTCATCCTTCCGAGGGTTAGCACAGCATGTCCAGGAGGGAGGAAGTTCTGAGGTGCATTTCCTGAGTGTCCTGATCTTTGGGAATAAACCCGCAGAACCAGGTCTGGAACAGCTTTGGAGAGAGAGGCCAGAGAAGGACAGGAGAGCCAATCACAAACAGTTCTCAAGGTTCACTCAGGGGTTTTTAAAGTTATTCTTTGAAATTTGCCCCTCTTTGAGCTTTCTCATTCCACTATTGATCCTGATTCTCTGCATTTTTTTAATTAAAAAATCTTGACCAAGTACCTACTGTGAGCACATGGGTGTGTATGTGTGTGTGTGTATGTATAAGTGTGTGTTGCCCAGGTGTTCGCAGGCCTTCTGTGGGCAGTCTCCATTCTCTGCTGCACCCATGTGGAAGAATTTATAAACCAACACCTGGTTATACTAAAGCAAGAGGCAGGTCTCTATCTTGTTTAGTTGCTGGCAAGGGGGGATAGTGAATCTTGGGGACATGTCAAGAAACAGAATCCCTCACAGCACTTTGCTGTGTTGCCAACACCTGAACACAGGGGGTGAGGTGTTCACATCCCAGAAAGCACTACGATCATCCCAGGTGTTGCTCAACCACAGCAACAGAGTGGAAGGTGGATTTATTAGGTTGGCTGATGCAAAGCTATGATTTTGATGTCGAGGTCAGGGACACTGGAAAGAGGCTGAATAGCCTTCCTATGTGGTTCATGGACACAGTGACATCTGCTTGAGATTTCTCTTGGCAGTGCATCCTCCAAAGGAATTAAAATGGAGCTGCTGCTAAAGCTCTAATCAGTAAGACCATCAGTGTTTCTGTTGTTTGCATTATTTCTCTACAACAAAAAATGCAGGCAAAGACCCAAAAGGAAATAGGAGATACATGTGGGAATGGGAAAGATAAACTTAAAGCTCATAAATCTTGGGCTATTTGCTTCTAGTGCATCAATATCAGTGAACAAAAAGCTCACCCTACTTCCAATAGCTCATTTAGTAGCAACTACTCAGGAGGGAGCTCTTCCTTATATCCCATGTAAATCTTCCATGTTATAGTTAAGCCTCTTTGCATGCTTTGTCATAGGAGAAAAACAATGCTTTCTGTATAAAAAACTAGAATAAGTCCTTAATCCCTGATAGGCTCTGCATTCACCTTTTCTTCAGTCTTCTAGGAGCCTCCAGTTTCCCCTTTTAGATCCACTTTTACAGGCTCCCCAACATGTGTTCCCTTCCCCAACAAATTAGTTTTTCTTTCAGGTCAAATAGGCATTTGGGGAAGAGACAGGGAAAAAAAGTCCTGCTTAGGTATGAATGGCCAAGAAATGCATTTAATTCTCAAAGTGGCTATAGGTGTCTTGTCCAGAAATATTGACTTAATCCAAGGCAAAGAGCCAACAGTGGACTATCAGGCACCAGCTATTGTCCTTTCTGGAAAAAAGTTTCCAATCTAATTCTCGTAAGCCTTTGCGTGGCACCAAGGAACCGGGTGCCTGCTCTGTCTCCGTAAGAGGCGTTGGTCCTCCGTGGAGGACTGATGGTCACCACTAAGTGAAATAGTGCATATACAAAGTGCTCACTACAGATTTTACCTTAGTGTCAGCACTCAATGGAAGAAGTGAGGGTTTCCACGATCTATTAAATTGCTCTTCACATGCTTTGGCTAATACCAACATGGGCAGGGCAGTTACAGGCAATTGAACCTATAACTTGGGGCCATGGACTTTTAGAAAAGATTCAGGTTGGGTTTTGTCTCTTGGGGGTGCCATTTGTCCCTCCTCTACTCCAGGGCATCCTTTTTTCCACAGGACAATTGACTACATGTTTGCACCTTGCTGTGCTTTCTGTAACCAACCATGGTGATCCAAATTGCTTTTTATTAGTATATGACCCCGTTAACTTACACTCTAGCAGTTTGAGTTAAAATATTGTGGGAACACCATCCAGGACAGAAGTTGAAAGGGCTTCTAGAACTCACACTGTACATACACCAAAGATGTTTGGAACCAGACACTTTTATAGAGAGATGTGGGGATTTGGGCCAAGTCATGTTCTAATTCTGGCATATTTATCAGAAATGTGAGGTTGTCACTGGATTACATTGAAGGAAGTGAAGCCCCTCTTATAGTTCTCCTGGGAGTTGGAGGGGTGACCCTGAACAAGGCTCTCAGGTCACTCAACAAGGACAGGATGTCCTTAGCTACAATTGCGACATTGGAAACCTCCTGGGTTAAACCTGATGGTACATGGAACAGGTTCCTTCAGAGTAATTATGCCTCTCATTTCAGCTCTTCCCTGAGGGTAAATTAGAGTAGTCTTAAAAGGAGGATCATTTGGCATTCTAGTAAAGATAGGTAAATGAGGTACTTGGCGTCTCCTATAACCACATCAAAATTACAACTACAGAAAAACCATCATTCAGAACTGCCTGAAATCTAACTAAACAGAAATCCTATAACTAAGGATATAAAGTAGCCACATTGAGACTGGTAGGAGGGGCAGAGATGCTGAATGGGTTGGTCTCATTCCCACATGTGGCAGTTAAAAATTGGGAGGTATATCTTGACTGTGGAGGTCCTCCCTAAGGAGTGAGGGGTCCTGGCCTAGGGCTCCAGTGCCAGGAAGAGAAATCCCCATAACTTCTGGTTGTAAAAACCAGTGGGGATTGTGGCTGAATGAAACAAAGGGCTTCTGGACTCCCAGGGAGTTCCTCTGAAAGGACCCAGGCAAAGACTTATTTGGACTCACTCCCTCTGAGCTCTATCATGGGGGCAGCAGCTTGAAAGGCACCAGAGACATATGGGGAAGAACTAAATTGTTTGTCATCAGGGTGAGAGATTGAGGGACAGTTTTCTCCCAGACAGAAGTGCTGGCAGAGGCCATTGTTTCTTTGTTGAGTCCTCTGCTCACAGAGCCACAGAGCCAGCAGGTAGGTGCCATATCTGTCACCACCAACCTGGCTTATACTGTAGCCTCACCCTGGTGATTACCTGATAACCCACCCTACCAGCTTGCGGGCCCACCCAAACCTTTTCCAGTGGTTTTCACATACATATAGCCTCTCTTGCCTCATGCCTCAGACTTTCCTAAAATCTCTCAAACAAGCAGCACCTAGTCTTTGCATACTCTGTACCTCTTACAAAGTGGCCCCAGGTCTGGCATTAGTGGCATCTGGCCTTGGTTTACAGCTTGGCCTCCCTTGGGCACATTTGAGCCCAGTACAAGTAAGAGCCATATGCAGGTCACTCTGTAGCTGGTGCCAAGTGGCCCCAGTCAGGGTACAGGAGGTGGCTGACCTTTTAGATCCAGTGTCAGTACACCCAGTGAATAGCTTCAGACTGTGCCAGATTATAACCCTACCACCTCCACAAGTGAGACACTCAAGGGATAGGCTCAGTGGGCATGAACCCCACTGAAGCAAGTCCTGTTCCACAGGATTGGCTCCTGCACAACAGCTCTGTCTCTGTAGTTGCAGCTGATCCTCAAAGCTGATCCACCAGGGGGTCAATCCTTCCCATTGACTACCCGTGTGGTAATTAATCATGGCTTAACTGTGACAGGACAGTGCACACAACCCACGCAGGGGGCACACTTGGAGCACCCAGTTTACTGTACCACTGAGGGGCTACTGTACCACTGAGCCCTACAGGACACCTACTACATAAGGCCACTCTGCCAAGTCTGGGAGATGAAGCAGCTCTACCTAATACATAGAAACAAACAGAGAAACAGCCAAAATGAGGAGACAAAGAAACATGTCCAAAATGAAAGAATGGGAGACATCTCCAGAAAAAGAACTAAATGAATGGAGGCAAGCAAAATACCAGATACAGAGTTCAAAACAATGGTTATAAAGATGCTCAAAGAACTTAGTGAGAACTTCAAAAGTATAAAAAAGGATATGGAAACCATAAAAAAGAACCAGTCAGAAATTAAGGACACACTAACTGAAATGAATAAATTACAGGGAATTAACAGTGGAGTAGATGAAGCAAAGAAAAGGACAGTGTAAGGAGCCTCTGAGACAACTTCAAGTGCACCAGCATTCTATCACAGCAGTGCTGAAAGGAGGAGAGAACAAGGAATTGAAAACGTATTTCAAAAAATAATGACAGGAAACTTCCCTAACCCGGTAAAGGAAATAAACATAAAAGTCCAGGAAGTACAGAGAGTCCCAAACAAGATGAATCCAAAGAGGCCCATACCAAGGCACAGCAGAATTAAAATGCTAAATGTTAAAGATAAAGAGAGAATCTGAAAAGCAAGACAAAAGCAGTTAGTTGACCCCAAAGGAGCTCGCATAAGACCATCAGCTAATTTCTCAACAGAAGCTTTGCAGACCAGAAGGGATTGGCACTAAATATTCAAAGTGATGAAAAGCTATCACTTAGAATCAAAGGACAGATAAAAAGTTTACCCAACAAGAAAAAACTAAAGAAGTTCATTACCACCAAGCCAGTATTACAAGAAATGATATAAGTGTCTTCTTTAAGGAGAAAAAAGATGAGAAATATGAATAATAAATAGCCATAAAAGGAATGAAATCTTACTATTTGCAACAGCATGGATGGACTTAGAGTATATTGTGCTAAGTGAAATAAGTCAGCCAGAGAAAGACAAATACCACATGATTTCACTAACATGTGGAACCTAAAGAACATAAATGAACAAATAAAACAGAAAGAGACTCACAGGTACAGAGAACAGACTGATGGTTGCCAGAGGGGAGGGTGGTTGAGGGACTGGGTGAAAAAGGTGAAGGGATTGAGAAATACAGAATAGTAGTTACAAAGTAGCCATGGGGATGTAAAGCACAGCACAGGAAATATAGTCAATAATATTGTAATAACTGTGTATGGTGCCAGCTGGGTACTGGAAATATCAGGGGTAGACTTTATAAAGTATATGGTTGTCTAACCACTATGCTGTATACTTAAAACTAATACAAAATAGTATTCAATGTAATAAAAATTAAACAGTAATAAAAATTAAAATAAAGGAACTTAAACTAAAAAAAGGGATTATTAGGGATGTGACATGAAGACAGTCACAGAAATATATATGTGATTACAGTAAGAATGAGGTAAAATTACAAGCAGAAGAGGGGTTAAATAGATAGTGATTGTTGTGGCTCATTTCTTAGGCTGGGTCCCCTGGAAAACAGAGGAAAAGCCTTTTATGTTACTGCTTCACTGGGAGTGCATTTTCAGGCAAGGAGGAGTGAAAATAAAGGGGTGAGTCAGAGAAGGCAGGATGGCAAAGCTGACCGCAGTTTTTTGACAAGATGACTGCACAGTCTTAAAGGAAGTTTCCAAGAGGCCATATGGATCTCCTGCCTGTCTGAACCAGCCTTTGAAGACAGGGGGCAGAGAAAGAGAAAAGAGTTCGTCTTTGTGCTGTTAGTTAGGTTAACGTTCCCCTGAGCACAAACTCCATAAGCTCCTATGTTACACATGCATGGGTGTCAAGAGAGTTCCTTGGTGTCTCATACCTCAAGAGTGGCAAGCAACCCTCAAGCAGATGGTAGGCAGGGTGGTCATAAGCAAGAGACTATCATAACATTCTCGACAGAGACAGAAGGATCAGGACCAGCTGACCCAGCAGGACCTGCCGTCAGTAGCAGGAGGGATGGTGGCAGCAGACACCTGGCTCCTTGACCACTGAAAGAATGCAAACAGATGTTAGGGCTCCTGAAGCCAGAAAGCCAGGAAGGGTGCAGATGTAGGGTGATAATGTTTCCCATCTTCTCTCAGCACTTTAGAAGGCACTAAAGTGAAATGAAAACAAGAAAATTTGCCTTTCAACCCCCAGGTAGCCAAGAGTCAAGAAACTTAAATTTAAAAGAGATAACCCAACAATTAAAAACACTGTGCAATGGCAATACATTCATTGTTCAGAACAATGAGATAAAAAAAAAAAAGATCAAAGCTATTGAAGCCAAAGACACAGCTTTCAATGCACCAGAAGATGCATAAAAGATGTCATCATTTGGAAGGAGAGATTTGCACATTTAATATTTTAAACAGTTTAGAGGGAGGGATTATAATAACAGAATCTTCATAATTCTCCTATTAGTATTATATTCTTTATACAATGTAATGTAAGAGGAAAAAGACAACAAGTAGAATAGATAGGAAAGATATCATGAATGGTCCTGATGACATCTTGGAGAAAGCTAAGATACTTCGGAAGATAGGTGGGGGGCTATGGAGAAGGGAGTATTGGTCAGACTGATAATTCAGAGTTGGAAGGGGAAGCATACCAGGGTTAGTAAGAAGAAATTCATGGGTGGAATGGGTAGATTCAGAGTACTGCATACAAATTTTAAAAAGAACTTGTGGAGAAACAAAATGAGGAGAGGGATCTGAAGAATGTTTGAACTGTGTAACCACAGAGTAAAGTATGCCTAGAACACTATGAAGGCATGAAGGCTAGGACGATAGAGGTGCTTCTGCTGTAAGGGCAGAGCATACCTGACAGCGAGGTGGGGCTCCTCCTCCTGTTGCAGACATTGTCATGACAATAGGGCCCACAGGCAAATGAAGTAAATAGTCAATAGAGGTAGGAATTCTAGCGATGGATTTGAGAGCTGTTTATCCACAGATATAAAGAATGAGGTTAGGGAGAAGAATATGAGTTCTATAGAGTTAAATGGAGCCTGTGTCAGGGTAGGTATTAAAATATCATGTAGGTGCATACTCATATTGCATTCCTAGGGGGAAGGCCCTGGGTACTTATCTCGTAGACACAGGAGGTAGGAAGAGGAAGTGGAAAGAGAGCCCCATGAGCAGGGAGATCAGAAATGACAGGAGGCAGGCTGAAGCCTGGATTCTGTCTGTGAAGCTCTGCACCAGCCTACCATGCAAAACAGGTTGGGTGAATGCTATAGGCCTTGCCAGTTAGACTTGCAACTTTTCCTTTTGTTTGGAGGAGCCATAGGGAGAGATGGGTAATGGAAAAGAACATTCATTAACACTTCTTCCCTAGATGTGATCCTACTTAGAAATATGAGGTGACACAGAAAATTGTCCCCTTCTCAACACTCCCTAGTTCCTCAGATCAAGGTCCAAGTCCCTCATCATAGTTTTCAAAACCATCCACACTCCATTTCCAGCCTCATCATCCAAGACTCATGACACACCGTCTGTCCAGCCTAATTAAATGGTTAGACCTTAAGCACATTCTCCATGGTCGTGAGTTTGCTTGTCTTGTCTCCTCAGCCTGGAATGTCCTCCCTGACGCTCTCTTGTTGTAGGAATCTTACCCATCCCTGCTGGCCCAGTTCAAATGGCAGCTCAACCATACAGCTTTCTTTTCCTTAAATCCTTATCCAAGGGTGTTTATTGATGAGGGAGGGAGGGAGAGAGGGAGAGAGGAAGAGAGGGAGAGGGAGGGAGAGAGAGAGAGAGAGAGAAAGAGAGAGAGAGAGATCAACATGAGATAGAAACCTTGACAGGTTGCCTCTTACACACACCCCAAATCCGGGATTGATCCTGCCACTCAGGTATGTGTCCTGACCAGGAATGGTACCTACAACCCTTTGGTGTACAGAAAGTGCTCCAACCAACTGCAAAGACTGGTCAGGCCCCGGCAGCTTTCTTGATTACCCAGGTAGAAGTATTTTGTTCCTCCTTTGAATTTCTGTAGCTCTGTGTTCCTCTTTCACATAGTCAAATGCTGCCCAGCCATACAGTCAGAAAACACACACTAGCTTTCATCCTTCTTTCTATTACCTCATCGGTACGTAGGATGGAATCTAAAATAATGATTGTAGAATAGTAAGAGTCCAGCAAATATTTTCCAACATAAATTGAGTTAAAGGGTACTTGATGGGCAAATAGGAGAGGATAGAAAATAAAGGCAGATGAGTATAAACAACCAGCATTTCTTTCTCCTCTGCTGCTGCTTAATGAGTGTCACTTCATACCCAGGCACAGTGGAGGAGGTCCTGGAGGTGACTCAAGGAAGGCAGGAAGTGGAAGGATGGAAGAGCTCCGAGATCCAATTATGTTATTTCCAAATGCAGACTCTGTTTCCTTCAAGTGGGCAGAAAGCATGCTCTGCTGTGGCTCGGTGTCATTTCCCGGCAGGAGCCATCTGTTACAATTGCTCTGTGCGCATTTGTTCTGACATTTGATTTGACGTGTGTGTCAAAGACCAAATAACGAAACCGATAAGAATTAGTGAGAATAGCCTCAGACTAAAAGGGAGAATGGCACTTAGAATAAAAATGAAACATAAGTGGGAGCACTGGGGAACTGGCTGGCAGTTGAAGATCATTCTGTAGTATATTAGGTGTCAGATATGCTAAATAACACACTTAGCAGTGAGAAGCCCTGAGAAGCTTCTCATTGTCCTGAGAAGAGGTTTTGACACTAGAAACCAGGAAGTCTAAGTTGTTTCCATAACCTTACTCTCTAGCAAGTAGCTTCAACTGGCCTCAGTTTTTTCCATCTATGAAATTTTTCTGAGATACTGCAAAGCACCCATCTGCCAGACAGTATGGAACATGCAAAAGATACTCCTCTTCCAATTCACGTCTTGAGAACCACTGGCCCTTTAATCCTATTAGAACAACAGTTTATCTGGGACAATATATTTGTGTCTGTCCATTCCAAAATCACTTCATAAGTACCTACTGTGTGACAGGCTCAGCAATATGTTATGGGAATGGAAAAATGAACAAGATAGACACCTTTTGAGGCCAAATAACATTTGATGTGGTTCTAGCCAAGTCTGCTTTAGGCATGTGACCTTGAGTACCTGATTTCCACCTCTAAGCCTGTTTTCCTCATCTGTAAATGTGAGATAACAGGATCCAAACGATAGAATTGCTGTGAGGATCATATAATATATAGGCGTGCAAAGCTCTCAGCAGAAGGTCTGGCACATAGAAGCCACTAACAAATGTGAGCAATGACAGTGATGATGATAATGATTTGACTACATCACAGTGACAGAGCAGCTGCAAGTTGGAGGGAGGCATATAGACCAATTTGAATCAATCATGTGATGGCTTTAACAAAGTGCAGATAAATTGTGGTACCTTCAGACAGTGGGATATTATTCAGTGCTAAAAAAAAATGAGCTGGAGTATGACATCACCAAGATGGCAGTGCTGGTCATTCCTGATATCTCCCCCTTCGTAAGAAGAACTGACAACTATCCATGTACAAGACACTACAAGAGAGAATCACAGAACATGGACGTGAGGCCGAAGCACCTCCTGTATCACAAAGACCAAGACAGATTGCATTAGGAGGGCAAGAGAAGGGGCTACACACTGACTTCATTGCCCTCCTGTGTGCTGGCATAACACCATGCAGAAAGGTCTTTCCTGAGGCTATGGTTCCTCCAGTGAGAAAAAAAAACCCAGAGTGACCTCCAACCCCCACAGTGCTATGGGTAGCTCTGTGGGAGCCCCTACCTGGACTTGTCCCACAGAGACTGCAGGGGAGTCTTGAAACAATCAGCACTTGGATTTTGGTGAACAGAATTTGTACCTGCAGAGCCCAAGTAATAATCCCAACCAGCAAATCTGCTCATCTACAGAACCAAATTGGTGGTGCACTATGACCAGGGAGCTCAGTGCAATGTGGGTCTGCCTAATTCAGGTCCTCATATAACAAACTTTGCTGGCCCTAGAGACTGGTTCACCTATGCCCAAGTAGGAGAGCTGTCATAGACCCTGCTTTGGAGATTGACTCTTGGTCCTATTTGACCAGAAGGGTTGGTGAGAAAACCTGGAAGCTGCATAATCCAGCAATGCTCAAGCTGAGGGGCATGGACAAAATGGGTGGGCCCAGGAGCAAAGCCATTACAAGGTGTGGAGGGTTCCCCTGCTACCAGGGGCGGAGAATCAATCTATAGCCTCACCTGAGGCAGAGCGTAGCTCCTGGCCCCTCCTGACTGTAAAGCCTGTTCAGAAAAATTGAAAGTAACTTGGAGTGGCCCTTCCCCATCCCACCCAGGAAGGGTGCTGAGTCATAACCCCACAAACTAAGGAGCCTGGCTCCCAACCCCATCTAACCAGAAGGGCTAGCAAGAATCCCTGGACACTGTGTAATCCAGCAGCAATTCTCGAGCCCAGAGGTGAACAGGCAGAGCTGATATTTTGCAGTATGGTCCTGCTTAGCTGGGGAGCATAGGGTATGAGTTAGCATTATTTATAATAGCCAAGACATTGAAATAACTTAAGTGTTCATCGGTGGATAAATGGATAAAGAAGTTGTAATACACACACACACACACACAATGGAATAATATTCACTCATGAGAAATAAAGAAATGCTGATATTTGAGACTGCATGGATGGAGCTTGAGGGCATTATGCTAAAGTAAAATAAGTCAGACTGAGAAAGACATAGTATGATCTCAGTTACTATGGAAATTCAATAAACAATCTAAAACCCCACCAAAGTCAGAGAAAAAGAGATCAGATTTGTGGTTGTCACTCTTGGAGGTTGGGTGTGTTGTTTGGAATGGGGGGAAGGGGTTTGGAGGAAAGTGGTAAAAAGCACAAACGTCCAATTAAAGACAAAGTTTAGGGATATAATGCACAACATAAAACTACAGTTACCACTGCTGTGTTATATTAGAAAGTTATTGAGAGTAGATCCTAAGTGTCATCACTAATAAATAAAAAGAGCTAACAAGCCATGAAAAGACACGAGGAACTTTAAATGCATATTCTAAGTGAAAGAAGCCAATCTGAAGACTACATACTGTATGATTCATTCCAAATATGTGACTTTCTGAAAAAGTCAAAAATAAATAGAATAGATCAGCGTTTGCCAGTGATGGGGGGAGGAGGGAGGGGTAAACAGGTGGAGCACAGAGGATTCTGAAGGCAGTGAAAACACTTTGTCTAATAGAATAATGGTGGATATTTGTAACTAACTACACGCTTGTCTGAACCCACAGAATGTACATCACCGACAATGAATGCTAAGGTAAAATATGGACTTTGGGTGATTATAACATGTCAGTGGTGGTTCATCCTTGGTAACAAATGTATCATTCTGGTGAGAGATATTGATAACGGGGAGGCTATTCATGTTGGGGGGCAGGGGGTAACTGGGAAATCTCTCTACCTTCCTCTCAGTTTTGTTGTGAACCTAAAACTACTCTAAAAATAAAGTCTATTTTAAAAAAATTTTAACGCCATGAGGAGAACCCTTTTCTTGGGTTTGGTGGCTTAGAAATTCTAAACAGTTTGACTCTTGTGTGGTCCTTGCTGCTGCTTTGTGCAGTGTTTATGGGCTCCAAGATTCATGTCTCAGTGTCGAGCCTCCAGCTTCTGCTGTTGGGACTTGGGCTGAGCAGACATGACCATGGTTCATGACGGCTTCCCATCCTGGGGAGGGTTGGGGAAGGTGAAGAAGTGAGCAGGGACAACCCCGAGGGATGCTTTTCAGCTTCCAGCTCCCCCAAGATGCCATTTTCTGTGTATGAGAATAATATCTGGCTAGAATGAGACACTAGGGTTCAGAGAGAGTAAGTGACTTACCCAGGTAATTCATTAGTGCCAGTATCGGGACTCAAACCTAGGTTTGGCAACTCTAACTAAGATGCTCTGTGCTCTATTATGGCACCTTTCACCGAACTTGTTGCATGGTGAATGATGGAAAAAGAGCAAGGAGAATTTGGTGGCCTTAAATCTGTAGCTTTCTTGATTAGTTCTTATCATCAAGTTCAAGTAATTTCTGAGATTAACTTTGTATAGCACTCAAAATGGTACGGTCCTCTTCTGCATTCTAGTGCATCTGCCTGGTGTCCTTCTGTGCACTCCAAAGCACTTGTGCTTTTCTTTTTATGGAGCAGCAACATGCTAAGTAAGGTGAGGTGGGCCCATCCTCCTGGCCCAAGGAATGACCAGTGATGTGTCTAAAGCTGATCACAATAATCGCAAAGATTGACTTAGTTCTAGCAAATGAAATACAATAATACACCTGTTGAGGACCTGTGGGACAAAATTTCCTCTCTGACAAAAAGAGAAAAAGCCTTCTAATCAAATTTCTCCCTATATTCCCGTAAGGGAGAAACAAAGAAGCTCTCCTTTACTTGCTGCCCTTGGATCTTTTCACGATGATAAGATGCTGTGGCAGCCATTTGTGACCCTGAGGCAAACACCAAGAGAACTGGCGGGAAGTCACTGAGTGGTTTAATTGCTCAACTCTGGAACTCTACCTTAAGACTTCTTCATTCCATGAGATAATAAGACCACTAATTGTTTTTAAAAACTCCACTATTACAGCCACAAACATTGTAGATGATCTTGAAAGCTTCCTGGAAAGATGAGACTAGGCCTTGAAATATACTAAGATTTAGACAGGCAGAGAGGAAGTGGGGAGTCCTTCTACTGAGGATAATCAAAGGCAAAGAAATGAAAATTAGCCTGGCACAAGTGGTTACTGGGGAGGGGACTCTAGGTTGCTGAGGAATGTCAACTGGAATAATTATACATTTCTCCAAACTCATAGTATTTACTCTTAGTGTGTGTATATGGATTTGCAAATATTTACTTGCAGATTTTTGTCAATAGAATGAGAAAAATGGTTGGCTCAGGTGCCCAGAATAAACAGTCTTTCCCAGCTCTTGTTCTTCTGGCCAGGCCCCACAGACGTGTACTGGAGTCTATGGAGAGTGGCTACAGGGAGGCAGAAGCTAAAGAAACTTTTCTCACTGGGTATCCTGTGGGATGGGCCAACAGCGCCACTTTGGTTGCCAGGTAACTTGACTGCACAGAGCTGTATGGGTGTTGGAAACATGAGGACAGCGTTAGCCAGCTCTGTGGCAGCAGGGGGCAGGGTACTGGTCTCCAGCAGCAGGCCCTGGAGGCATGAACACCTGTGCAGGCTGAGTCACTCTTCCAGAGGGACTTCTGAGTTGCCGCAACATGGGCAGGAGCCAAGGAAGAAAGCCTACATGAACCCCATAGGGATTCCCTTGAGACAGCCCTCAGACAGAAATGACAACATGAGATTCTGAGGAGAGTGAAGTCCTTCACTGCCCAGTGGGGGGCCAAGTCTATGAAATGGCAGTCATTACAGTTAATATGGCTCTACTGGAGTCCCTGGCAAATGAGGCTAGAGCAGGGTTTCTTGTGAGCGACACTACTGATTCTTTGAGCTGGGTGATTCTTTCTTGTGAGGGCTGTCCTGTGCATTGTGGGATATCTAGTAGCATCTCCGACCTCTACCCACCAGATGCCAGTAACACACCTTCTCCCAAGCTGTGACAACTAAAAATGTCTCCAGACATTTTTCGAACCACTGGTCTAGAGAAACACGGATGATAATGTGTGTGTGTGTGTGTGAGTGGGAATGTAATATATCTATCAGTAATTTACATTTATATTTGTTGACCATTTAGATTTCTACCTTTTCATTTTAAAAAAGCTCCAGTGAACATTTCCTTAGTTTGTCAATATCTTTATTTTCTTGAATAAAAATCTTTACAGAGCTTAGGACCTAGCTTTGCACATGGTGGGGCTTAATAAATATGTGCTGGTTAGTTGATTGACTGTGGTTGTGAATCTCCATCCCTCTTTTTACTACAAAGGTGGCATTTCACAACAAGTTCTTCATGGGCTGGGTCTGCAGAAGGTATTTGTAATTATATACAAAAATACATTTTATATAGAATTACTTCCTGTAGACCCATGCCTCTAACAGTCTGGTGCCTGAACCTATGGTCCCCACCTAGGGAAGGGTTAGGTATGCAAATTCTCTGATCCCACTACACCTACTCTGTGTTTTCAAACCCCTCTAGGGGACCCTCTCAAACCTAAAGTTTGAGAATGACTACAATAGACAGTAAAAATGAACAAACACGGCTCTCACACCATGGAAACTGCAATTCCCTCAACATTCCCTCCATAATGGCATCTCCCTGGTGGAAGATGGCCAGCCCACCCTTTGCTCATCAGAAGTCATGAGCCTTCACAATCTCATTGTGTATAATGCCATCTAACTCCATCTGGGGCCCTGGTTAGTCTTTGAGAGGCTCTTCCCATGCCATTTACCTTATGCGAAGGCCTAACTCAGCCTGCCTGATGGCCCATGGCCTGTGAGCCAACAGCTGGCATGTTTAAATGAAGAATGATGCTTACATGTTCAACCTCATTTGCTAGATTGCTCATTAGATGGATAATGCCCTATCTTGGCCGGATATGAAGTCCATTGTAAGTGAGGCCATCTGTTCAGGGCTGGATCCTTTTGATATAATCAGAGATTGTGGGGCTCCAGCAGGCACCTGTGCCAGAGAAAAGAGGAGCAAGCTCCCTGGGGCTAAACCACCTAGGTGGCTGTGAGCAAAGGTACTGGAGAAGATGGGAGTTGCACCCATCTTTGAATGCTGAGTAAGCTTTTACTTCATATGGGACAACCCCAGGGCAACCAGATGCCTTTCCAAAGTGTAGAAGACACACAGTCAGGAGGCCAATTTGGAAGAGAACAGCTGTAGCTGGCAGGGGCTTTGGTGCTTGAATTCACACCTGGTTTCCCTTCTCCCCTGTGGGTCAGAAATCAGCTTCTCTACTAACAGTTCTTGACACCTGTAATCCCTGGGGCTTGCAGGAGTATGTGTGCGCACGCACGTGCAGTTCCCTAATTAGACTGTGGCATCCCTTAAGGACAGGAACTGTGCCTCTCACCACATGCTCAGCCTTGCTTAAAATGGGGATTTTTAAATGGGACTACAGTTTAAACACTCATGCACAAAGGCACCTCATCTTCAAGTTTTCCAGGGAACATCGCTGGTCCTGTCCACAAGACACATACTTCTGAGAAGCTAGTTATGTAAGAGATTAAAAAATGTAATGCAATGACAATCAGTTAAAACTCTTCACTGTGGCCAGTTCCAGGTACTGCTTCCTAATGGAAATTTTTTTTTAAATGGTGAAATGCATCATTATTCATGTCTGACATCTCCATCTCTGTTCAAAAGCAGTTTGGTGAACAATTCAGAAATTCAGCAGCTTAAGGAAACAGGGTTACATTTAAACAAGCCAGGAAACTCTACCTCCCTTCTGGCTGGGAAGGCAGCAACTAGTGGAAATAATTCCATTAGATTTAAGCAGACCAGCAGCTAGTGAAAATAATTCCGTTGGGTTTAAACAGAACAGGTCAGCAAATAAAGCAGCCATTCGAAGGAAATGGGTGCTGAGGTTACAGCAGTAAGAGCCGAAGTGGGAGTCAAAACAGAATGCTCACAGTCTGAACATGTTTGCACGACTGGATGCCCGTGTAGCATGGCAGAGCTCGGCATGAATGGAATGCGCTGGAATCAAGAGGAAGCCCAGCTCTCACATAGTATCGCATTTTCTGTTTGTTTCTCTCGCTCTTAAATTGGTTTGGCCAAAAAGTTAGTTTAGTTTTTTTTCCTCAGAGGGCTCTAGTGGCGCTTAGTTGTCTTTAACTTAATTTGAAACTATTTTGTTAGATTGTTTTGTGACAGCTGTCATATCAGCATGCATTTAAAACAAAAAAACTTACCAAAATTGGTGAATTTTTGTGTAGCCCTCTTCCGTACTGAAGGTGGAAGATATGCAACAGTTTTGGTGTATTATGTCTTACCATTTCAAGAAAGGTAAACATGCAACTGAAATGAAAAAACAGATTCATGCAGTGTATAGAGAAGGTGCTGTGAATCAGTCAAAAGTGGTTTGCAAAGTTTCTTGGCACTATTGGCATTTTGGTCAAATGATTCTTTGCTGTGGGGCTCTTATGCACTGGAAGATGTTTAGGAGCATCCCTGGCCTCTACCCCCTAGAAGCCAATAGTGAGAGACCACCGGCATACTCAAAATTTCCAAATCAATAAAGTTATCGGTGAAAATGAAAAACATGTCTTTTACTTTACAGAAAAAACATAATGGACTTTTTGGCCAACTCACTACCTTGGGAGTACCTGGTTTTCACACTTGATCTCTCACTCTTGAGGGGCCAGGCTGTGAGACCCTTTGTGACCTACCAGTAAGATTCATGCCTCTCCTCTGGTGCCAGTGAAAGCCCAGAGCTGTCCGGGGGCACCCCTGTAGCATGAAGGAGCCCAACCAGGCACCGCTCAGCAAAGGTCGATAGCGCACATACCTTTGCCTGAACGCACACTTTCATTCTTTTCACCAGCTTGCCTTTTTATCAGAAGGACCAGAAGAACAAATCATGGATTCTAGACAATTGTTCTAAGCCACATTCCTGAGACTTCAATAGAGCACGTCATAACCTTCGCATCTTATTACCTCAAACATTTGCACTTATGGTTATCTAATATGAATGTAAAACTAAAGAAACAACATGGTTGTTTCATGGGTATGAGATCATGCCTCTGTACCCACTGTTTGACCGAGCACTTATTAGTCACCTACAGTGTGCCACACCTGTGCCAAGCCCCATGAGAAGAGGTCAAATAAGACCTATTTGCAGCATTTTCCCATGACATTTGCATTTTGGTGAGGGCAATAGAGCAATTTATCAGTGATGATAGGACCAGGTAGTAAAATCTATGACAGAGGCATGCTGAGGGGGCCACTTTGAGTCCTAGCTGGAAGCAGGGGTGGGGGCGGGGGGAGGCAGAACAGGAAGAGCCTTTAGAACACAAACACACTATATCTTCTCTGGAGCAGTGGGTGAACCAGACAGGTGGGAGAGAGACTGCATGTCCTTTTGCCTTCTGTCCTTTCTGACTCTGTCACTATAGCCTGTACTTTGCTCCTGTTCTGTGCATCAGGAACTCTGGAACTTTCCTGTGAAGGGGCACACTTTCTCATAGTGCAATAAAATAACGTTAAGTCTTTATTCTTTGGAAAACAATGACACTGTTTGGGTAGGTTACCCCGTTTGTGTTCAAGCATGACCTGTCATTTTAGCCTGATTTGTCCCCGCTGACCCTCCACGAAGCTATGGCTACAGCTGCAGTAGGGTTACCCTGGGTCTCTGAGCTTTGGAAGACACATCATTTCTGCGTTGCCCCATACCTTGGCCCTGCTCACAAAGTCTTGTGTTGTGGGAACAGGGCACGCAAAGTTCATGAGGGGAGAATTTTCTGCTTGGAGATGGCAGGCCTGCATAAGTTTTAGGAGAAATGGCTGGGCAGTCATGAAACAGTACAAGGGTTTGGGGTGCCAGAAGAATATAGGAAGAGAGGAGAAGGGGGCTTATAGGGGAAATAAGGCAGCTTCCAATACGAACCTGTACTTTGTTGGGGCGTGTCTGTGGGGCTCTGATTATGTCTCACTAAGTTGTTTTGGACAAAAATGAAGGAGACAAGAAGGCCTCAGCAATGTTGACACTTGTAGCGGAAGTGCAAGGACTTCCATGCAAATTACCAGCTCTTTTCTGGAAATATTTATTGTTCCTAGAAAACTAAAAGCTCTCGGCAATCTTCTGGAGCTGGTCCTGATTGGGTCTGCAGTTTCTGCCAGGATGGATGCTATTAAGACATGCCTAGCAGCTGGGGTATGGGGCACCACTGTTCTTTGGGGTTCAATTTTACCCAGAGTTCTTTAACACCAGGTTCTTGCCCAGACTTCACTGGCTGTTTGTAATTACGACCAATCATTATTTGAGTCTGAGAACCTCAAATAACCTTACTCAAAATTCAGAGCTGGGATGGAATTTTGAGTCCAGCGTTAAGATTTCATACAAGGGCCAATTAGAAAAGATGTTGCGTCACCTCTCACAGTTTATACTTCAGAGAAGTCCAAAACAAAAACCACAGACTGTTTATGATTATTTAATAGTGTTCTGGTACATGGTCTACTCGAATGCAAAACAAAACATAATTTATCCCATTACATTGAGAAATAAAATAAAGCATTTTGCAATTATTAGCAGAATGTGTGAGAAGAAAAGGTTTAAAGGAATTTTTTTCTTTTAGTCAATGTCATATTTTCCAGTGTACGTACTTCGAAACTATGTAACTGATACCTATTCTAATTCTCTTAGGTAAAACAGGGAGGGAACAATGGATGAAAAAGTAATTTCCCTTTTGGAGAATAATGCAATCAAAAGAATGTTACACAATAATATTGATATCACTGAAATCACTCGAGGTAACAAATTTAAAGTGCTATAAATTTAAGCTAGTAAGATTATGCAAGAAGAAAACAGAAATGAGAGAAAGAATAGGTCACATTATTTCTGTAAGGATTTTCAAAGGATGTCTCATAGTTATCAATCTAAGGGATAGTTACAGCTGACAATTCAGCACCTCCGGAAGCTGTTCTGCTGTTTTTACTTCTGCCATAGCCTGTCCTTGAGACTAAATAAAGATTTTATTCCCTCTTCTAATTGTCTATTTATTTATTGAAAGAGAAGCCTGGAGGCTAGCTGGACATTAAGAACGGAGTGACCTCCAAAAGAAGATGAGCCAGGAAATAAAAGGGAGCACCTTGAATCATGACAGAAATACATCCACTAAGGAAATTTCAGCAGCTTCTCCTCAGACATAGAAAACTACAGGCCCTATCAGTTATCACTAGTGAAATGGCTTCCCAAACACGGACTGACGGATCTGGGCAAGCTGAATTCTCACTCGATGCTATCTCTTTCCCTCTCACGTATCAGGAACTCTCTTGTGGGCCTAAACTATTGGGTTGGCCAGAAAGTCCATGACGCTTTTTTCTGTACCACGGCTCTAGTAGTGCTTAGTTGTCTTTCACTTCATTCAAAACAATTTTTAGTAGATTGTGTTGTGACAGCTGTCATATCAGCGTGCATTTAAAAAACATTAAATTGGTGAATTTTTGTGCAGCCATTTTAATATTGAGACAGAAGAAGATACACAACAATTGTTGTGTATTATGCTTTATTATTTCAAGAAAGGTAAAACGCAACCAAAACACACACAAAAAGCTTTGTGCGGTGTATGGAGAAGGTGCTGTGTCTGATCAAATGTGTCAAAAGTGGTTTGTGAAGTTTCTTGGTACTATTGACCTTCTGGCCAAATAACTTTTTGCTGTGGGGCCGTCTTTGAATGGGAAGGTGTTGAGCAGCACCCCTGGCCTTTACTGACTAAAAGCCAAGAGCGGGAGATAGCTGACATACTCAAAATACCCACATCAAGAAAATTGGTGAAAATTAAAAACGTGTCCTTTATTTTAGGGAAAAAATGCAATGGGGTTTTTGGCCAACCCAGCACTTTCCTTCTTGGCTGGTGGCCTCTGGGAGTTACAAGGCCTTGAGGGGATTCAGCTGTGGTTCCTGTCAGCCCTCCACTGCCAGGGTTGAGTGACTGGTGGGGCTGGCATGTCCCCTTCTCACTCCTCACACCACAAGAAAGCCTCCTGAAATTCTGAGAGGATGATTTCCCAAAGAGAGAAGAATTATTTTAAAAAAATCCAAAAAACAAACAGGCTATCATAGCACTTGACTACAGTTGAATCATCACTTGAAGGAGAAACCATAAACTTAAGCAGGAAAATAGAAAAGAATATTTTTATGATCTTAGGAATGGTGAGGAAGATTTCTTATATAAGACAAAAGCACAAACTATGCAAGATGACTGGTATATCTGCCTACATTGAAACGTACTTAAAAATCTGTGTATACAAAGACAACAGAGGAAAAGTAAAGTCAGCTATAAACCTTAGAAAAATATTTGTAAAGCATATACTCAATAGAGGATTAGTATCTACATTGTGTAAAGAACTCCTAAAAATCAGTAGGAAACAATGTACTTCACTTTCTCCTCTGGACTTTTGAACTATGGTCATGCATTTTACTTCTTCATATGTTCTAACCACACGCTGCATTGTTGTTGATTTAAGAAGTTAATTATCTTTTGTAGATGTAAACAATGAGAAGAAAGTATTATTTATTTATGTACATATTGCCATTTTTGGTGCTCTTCATTTCTTTGCTCAGAGACCTGCTGTTCTCATGTCATTTTCTTTGTGCCCGAAGGACTCCTTCTATCACTTCTTGTGGTGTGGGTCTGTTTTTAAAGAAACTGCTTTCAGCTTTTGTATGACCCAGCAAATCTTTGTTTCATCTTTGTTTTCAAACCAAGAATTCTAGGTTGGATATAGAATTCTAGGTTGTCAGGTTTTTCGGAGTACTTTAACCGTGTTGCTCCAAAGTATTGTTGTTGTGTGCATTGTTTCTGAGAGAAATCTGCTGACATCCTTGTCTTTGTGCCTCTGGAGATAAAACATGTCTGTGTTCTGGATGCTGTTAAGATATCATGTGTCTTGTTATAGTTTCCTTCATGTTTCTCCTATTTGGGGTTTGTTGATCATCTTGGATCTGAGAGTTTATAATTTTCATCAAACTTGGAAAATTCCAGTTATTAGTTCTGCAAGTATTGTTTTTCTTTTCTTTCTCTTCTCTCATCCAGGGACCCCAAATACACATTCAGTAGGTGCTTGAAACTGTTGCACAGCTTACTGATGGTCTGTTTCTTTTATTCTTAATTAGCCTTTTCTTTCTGTTTTATTTTAGATAGTTCCTATTGTTAGGTCTTTCATCAACTAATCTTGTCGCCCACAATGTCTAGTCTGCTATTAATGCCATCGAGTGCATATTTCACCTTTTGCATTACAGTTTTCATCTCTAGAATTTTAGTCAGGAAAAACTTTATGCCTTCCATGCTTATAATTTGCCTCTAGCTTTGTGAACACATGGAACAGTTATAAAAGCTTTGAAAAAGTGTCTGTATATTAATTGAAGCATTTATGTGTGGGTCAGTTTCAATTTTTAATTTTTCTTTTTATTGAAGGTTTTTATGTTGTTTCTCTTTATTGCCTAGAAATTATTTAATCAGATTAGATTTAATTGTAATAGATTTAATTTTAGGTGTTGCTTTTAAATTTTTAGGTTTGACCATAACAACTTTATTCTGGAGACAATTACTAAGGTCAGAGCCTTCTGATTATGCCACCCAATTTCCTCTGAACTGTAAGGTTTTCTCATTGGCTGGTGGGGATAGGAGTCAGAAAACAACGCTACGTAAAACGATGTGAAACAATCGGGGCTTTCTGCGCAAAGATTGCTGGTACCTGGATGAAAGGACATTTGAATGCCCAACAAGCCTTGGGGGTTACAGATAAAGTCCCCTGGAATACTTTATATATTTGGTTATGGACCTTTACCCTTTATCTCCCAAACAACATTTGTTTACATTAAAAAGCTACAGTGTCTTTCCCTCCCTCTGGAGGAAGGGGAGGAAGGGATGGTCAGGCTGTCAGTGATCTTGCACAGCCCCATGCAAATGCAGGGGATCTCTGTCCCCACTGCATTACCCTTCGAGGTATCAAAGCGGGAGGGACTGACAAAATATATCCTCTGAGTAATTAAGGATTTTGTCTCTGATCCAGGAACTGCATGCTTTCTGTCAGAAAATTATTAATAAATATAGAGATAAAAACTTAATCTCAGGCACTATTCCCAGTCCTGTGTGAAATCTAGTTTTTTTTCTAATCTTTCTGTACGGTTCAGTCCCCAGCCTTGAATATTTTAATCACAAGCATATGCTGATCACTACTCTCCTGCATTCCTTTGCAAATCTCCAGAGTTCTCTGTTAGTATTTCTCTCTGTCATTCTGTCCTGTGAATTTTAGTTTCTTTGGATCTTCCTGGGCTTTCAGCTGTTTTCTCGGCTTAGAGGGCATACCCAGCTTTGCCTGAGTTACCCCTTACTATGCCACCGCGTGAAAATTCTCTAAAGGCAGTAAATCAGGACATTGGAGATATTGCCTCATTTTTTTTCCATTTCTCTCAGGAATTGCTGTTCTTTTTTTTGGCTGATACCCAATGTCATACGCTGTTTTCCATATTTTGTCTAGTGTTTTAGTTGATACAGAGAAAGCGTAAATCTAGTACTCCATTGTAGATGAAAGTAGAAGGGATATTGCATCATTTTTAACAGAAAATTGTAAAAGAACCAACTGTCCATGTCAGGAAAGTAAATGAATTTTTGGATAATCTTACAGTGATTTACAATACACCATGAATTTTAATAAAAATTTCACATACATAATGTTGAGCTTCAGAGACATATCTACAACTGCCTCCTTAATATCTCCACTTAGTGCACATGTAAGTTGTAGAATAATATACAAGCTATCATAGAAGATAAATCTGATTTAGAAAGATGCAAATCAACACTACATATTAGTTTTGAATGCACTCTCATGGTGAATGAGTATGAAAACTTATTTCAGAATCAGCTTCCACTGAAACATGTGGACCAGCTATCTTTGGGAGCAGCATATATTACAGTGTTAGTTGCCAAGATAATTGATTGGTATGCAAATACCTCATTGTGGCCAAAGCAGCAGCTCTCTTCAAAATGCAGCTTTGTGGTGTGTTTTTTTGGAAAATGATTCCAGGAAGCTCAGATTGTAATCTGTTTCTTTAACAATGCTATTGTAATCCATCTAATATCCTATCAAAATCCCTTTTTGCTTAAACTAGTTGGAGTAGATTCAGATCGCTGCAATTAAAACCTGACTCATATAAAATATCTAAGAAAAAGAAAAGGAAAGAAATAGGCCACTGAGGATGTGTAAATTTAAATAGGTAGAGATGGGGGTAAAATATTTTAGGTAGAAAGAACAGTAAAAACAAAGGAACTGGAACCTTTCCATTCACATTTAAATATTTTCGATTCATTCACATCTTAGAAGAAAGGCCCAATTTCCCCTCAATACACATTCACCTGGTTTTTCCAACTAACCTCCATTCCATTAAAATTATTGGACAATTTCAATCTTTAATTTTCTTGACCTCTAAGAGTGTTTATTATTTCCACTTACAACATCCTTTTCTTTGAGCTTATAACACTACGCTCTGCTGGTTTTCCTCTTTTTCTCTGGCCTTCCCATCGCGGCTTCCAATGCAGAAGGCCAGCTCATGTACTGG
>VMDR010009693.1:0-32770 GCA_007922815.1 Macrotus californicus
AAATCTTTTTTGTCCTTTATAAGACAGCTGTGAACCCCTACGTATTCAGGATTACATATATTTGCAAATCTGACATGAAAGAATTCTACTTGAATATTACATTTTTCTTTGTAAGTTTAAACAACATGCAAATGAGAAGTTATTTCTTTAATTAAAGAATTTGAGACTGTTATTCTTCTCAGAAAAAAAGAAAATCAGAGAAAAGTAAAGAAATGCTTTCATATGATATTCACCCAAGTGAGCATTCTTGGCTTTTAATTGGAAACATCTGGGGATGGGCTTGGCCGATTGCAATAAAACTGAAGTTACCAATTCACACCCTGCCATTTTGAGGGTATTTTGTTTTTACAGTTTTCAAATTAAAGCCAAACGGACTTTCCTTTGAACTCTGGTCCTGAAGCAAAGATCTTTATGAGATTTCACTCTCAAGAACACTTTATAAATATTTTGAAAAATATGAAGGATTTCATGAGTATTTGAGAAAAGGATAAACCAGCAGTTTGTTTTGAAAGTTGAAAGTTCAAGTTAAATTAAAATGTAAGAACGTTCAAAGACAATATTAAATACAAAGAGAGAGAGAGAGAGAGAGAGAGAGAGAGAGAGAGAGAGAGAGAGACACACACACACCAGTAGCACTGAACAAAAAGAAAGATTAAAGTCTTTTAACAGTTAAAGCCGATATAGGTATCCCATTTTTTTACACTAAATCTACTGATTTTACTAAAACCAATTACTTAAAGGGAAGCTCTACCACTACATAAATAAAAATAGTTCAAAACAATCCATTAGAGTGGGCTGCATCTCAGAGAAAGCGGGAGAGAACAAGGGCTTACTAAACCCAGTCTTTCCCCTGAAAGACAACACCCATGGAGTCCCATCCACGAAGCACTGGAGCAGACCCCCTGCTCCCTGATTTCATTACATAAACAGAGACTGACTTATCAGTCCCCAAGAGAGTGCTTGAGAAGTAATTCTAGCTGCTCTGTTTTCAGAAACTGTGTTTGGACTGTGCCACGCTCAGCTGGTGAGGTGAGCCGAGACCAGGAAGACAAAGGGCCTAAACATCTGAATCCATTTGTGCTCCCCAAATTCTGAAAGCCCACAGATGCACTCCATGTGCTGCTAGGCAAAGCTTTGAAAACTTACAATTACATATTTTTCCCACTGACAAACAGAAGTGGTCGTTCTCTGTGTTTCTTTAATTAAAATCCAAGGGTTCGCAAAGGCTCCAGGACTTACTTTAAAGCTTCCTTAAGACTGGGCTATTTATTTTACTATTAGAGAATAATAAAGATTCTAATTCAGTTTTAATCACAATCTTTGCTTTTATTTTGGCAACCCTGGGTTAATCTTCTCTTCTAGAAAATACAAAGAAAGCTTGTGAAGAAAAGACTCGGGGAGTCAACTTACAGCCCAAATTTAATTTCAAACTGAAAGGGTCATAAGTTGAAAAGGATGAAGAGAAACAGGAAAAAAAAGAAAAAAGAAATAGAATGAAAGATTAAGCCACAGAAAATCATAAAAGACAAAAATGAAAAGTAGAACCCAAAGCTTCCTTAATTTTTGTAAAGATGAAATATTTAGATGAGTACCTGTGCATGAGTGTGCTTGCGTGCACATGAAACTTGGCCTTGGCCACACTGATAAAACCTTCAGCGGAGGTGTTTGCTCTTCTAGGGCTGCCGCTGGGAAGCCCGCACTGAGACTCACTGGCTCTGCCACTGCCGTGAAGTGACGCCGCCCTTACCTGCCGGGCGGCGAGCAGGGCTGGCTGCCAGCTCTCCCTCGTGAACACAGCTCCCTGCTGCCATCAGAGGGGAATGACTGCCTGCGCTCTCTAGTTATCCTCTCAGGCCCTCTAATATCTAGAATAAAGAAGGATGACTCCTTTTTAAAGTAAAAAAATTTAGGAGGCCTGTACTTTCAGTTACAGCTGATGAGAAATTACACAAGGCAGCAAGCCACTACAAACTCATCAATGCTTTCAAACGAACTTAGGGGTCACTCAGCACAAGGCAGCTATCTGCGCATGCCCGTACAACAGCAGCACTGTCTTCCCGTGTTTGTGAGAGTGCACCCACAGGGTGCACACAGAGCTGCTGCCCTCTCGGCCCTGGCCAGAGACACCGCGTGCGCCCTTTCCCCAACAGCCCACCCAGGGCACTCCCGTCTCAGCACTGGCTGTGCGGCCTGCAGGGACTCCTCATCTGCTCTCAATGCCTGCTGCACGTTTGAAACCAATTTCCTTGGACTCGGATTCACCTCCCCACCAGCTATTCCTTCCCATCCCCAGGCAGAATCCTCCCCCCCCACCCCGCCACCACTGCCCTCTCATTCCTACAAGTCAGCAGGTAATTTATTAAATTTCTACCACCTGCCAGGCTCCATGCTAAAGTCATGGGCAGGCCGTGGTGAACACCGCCACTGCGAGTTTCAGTTCTCAGGGACCTCTGTGGAAACATCATTACAGACTGCGGCAAGTACATGTAGAAAAAGCACATCAGACAGAGCAACAGGGAAGCCTACTTGAGACTGGGAGGGTCAGGGTGGCAGTGTTAGGGGACATCTCCGGGGTGCTACAGCAGTCTACTCTAGAACACATGCCACCTGGGGCATTGCCTGTGTCCGTGCCACCCTTCTCTTACCTCTGTGCCACTTCCCCTCCCCTTCTCCACGGTCCCAACCTCAAGTGTCTCAAGAGCTGGAGGGAAAGAAGTCCTTGTAGGGATGAGTTCTCAGTACATACTTACTGAGTATTTATCAAATTAATCTGGGGGAGGGTGGGAGCGGGGGAGGGGGGTGGGATTGGCTGGGGTGGGGGGAGAGTGGTGGGGGGAGAGTGGTGGGGGGAAAATTCAAACTGTAATTGAACAACAATAAAGTAATTAAAAAAATTAATCTAAATTGTGTCATACTTTATTCCTTAAAAATAGAAAATCAGACAGTTTTAAAACTAGAAGAGCCTTAGACCTCCCTAGGTAGTATTCAATCTCATTTTAATATTTAAAAAAGGGGTGGGAGAGAAAAGTTAACCTGAAGGCCAACTGGTTAAGTGACTTACTGGCAAAGCTATGATTAGAAGTTTAATCTCAATATTTTCTTTCTGTTAAAATTCCCAAGCTAAAACCAGACACTGAGATTGAACACCTAAGGTGTATCAGCAACAATTCCTGTTTGTGAAGATTTGACTAATTTGAGTCATTTAGGATCTGGATGAACCTTTAGAAACATATCACGGGCTTTACTTTCAACATCCTTTTTTAAGTTGAGATGTCTTGAATCAAACAAATGCTAGAAACAGTTCATGAAAAACACACAGCTTTAAAAAAGTTGGGGGGGGGCTGTCTCTGATTGATCATGTCTCTAACTAAAGCTATTATATTTTTCCAGTAAACATTTTTCAATGCCTGAAAACTTTAATCGTAAAAGTCTGTCTAATTACACCCATGAGGGAAATAAGAAGTTAGCTATAACCTCATATTTATCCCAGGGGTGTGATTTTTGGTAATCATTCCTTTTTTTCTGCCTGATGGAAAATTCATCACAAATGATTTAAATGCTTCAAGTTCGAGGATAACCTTTCCCCCCTCAACTGTGTAGCAGTAGGAATCCTGGGGGAATTTACATCCCATCGCCTTGCATGTCACCCTCTGCAAGGAAGGACTTGGCAGAAGGCTAATGTACAGCTCTGAGGAGCAGCCACACTCCAGCAAGCTCAGAGATAACCAGGAGATCGTCTCCCCCCTTTCTCGATGATCATTTATGTTACGAGAAACAGCCACGTTTAACTTAAACCTAGTTATTCACAGAGTGGGCAAATCAAGTCCATCCACAGAATTTAGAACAGTTATTTAGTGAAGACATTATCGTTACAAACACCAAATAACCTTGGATGACACTTGAGAAAAGCTTACTTACTCATTTCATCTGAGACATCCAGCCTAAAGTATCATATTGGTCCAAACTGAACTGACTATGCTGTTAGAGCAGAATTTAGAGTTAAAGAGCCTCAGGATGACAGTAATTACTAATGTCTCTGTAAATGTTACACTACTCACTTTTAGCCCATTCTAAAACTGCACATGAACCAAACAAAACATCTTCACAATGTAATGATTTTTAATATTTTATGTGTGGCTTGCAAGGTCTTTATTTTAAAATACACATATAGCCCTGGCTGATGTGGCTCAGTGGATTGAGCACCAGCCTGGGAACCAAAGTGTTGCCGGTTTGATTCCCAGTCAGGACAAATGCCTGGGTTGTGGGTCAGAGCCCCCGGCGGGGTGCATGAGAGGCAACCACACATTGATGTTTCTCTCCCTGTCTTTCTCTCTCCCTTCCCCTCTATCAAAAAATATTTTTTAAAATCAAATACACATATAAATGGAAAGTTATCAATAGGTAAACCATTAAATGTCTTCTACAAATGGTAGCTATCTGACTGTACACAAAAAATGCATTATCTTAAAATTTAAGGAGCTGATCATCACCTTTACTTGCAGTAACAGTATGGAGGAATCAAAACAGCCTAATTATCATGTCAGAACTCTCTGGAAATGGTATAAATAAAACTGAAGCTGAAATCTACAACTTCCAGATGTGGGAAACTGTAACTTTGACAAGTTACTGTTATGCAGAGCCTGAAATTATGCTATCTGTACGGTTTTGGAGCACTGAGAATGTGTGGAAGCTATTGATCCACAGCCCGTCTATGAGCTTCTGGTGACGCAGCATCTAAGCAACCCAGCGTGGTACAGAGCACAAGTGTGGTGCAATACTCTTCTGTATCGCTATGAGCTCCCAGGTCTAAAGATATCTGTGTTTCAATCCATGGCAGTTAGCCTATTTGAAGCTCAAAGTGTCCACACTTTGGTAGTGGGAGTCCATTTAAGTTGACTCCTGAAAGCTTGTGACGTAATCATAGTAATTTATGATAGCTAACTTCACATCATCTTCACATAGACTATATACTCATATTTCAGTGGTTGGAAATAAAATACTTTGTGACATGTAAAAACTACGTAACATTCAAATATCAACGTCCATAAATAAACCTTTACTAGAGTATCACCATGCCCATCTGTTTACATATTTTCTAAGGCTGCTTTTGCTACAATAGCAAACCATATGGCCTGTAAACCTAAATATTTACTATCTGGTCCTTTATAGAATGACTGCAGGGAGAGAAATTTCAATTTCTAGTAGACAGTGAGGACCCTTGTGTATGTTTATGTTGTAACATTCCCGGGGCTCTACACTTCCGTGCACTTTTCTATATTTCTAGTATGCTTCGGTTAAAGGCTTCTTTAAAAAACAAAACAAAACAAACAAAAAAAAACCTTCCGATTATTGTGAATTCAAGGATGTATGAAAGAGAAAACATTCCTAAAATGTATCTAAAATTAAACATGTAAAACAGTAATTTTTTAAAAAGCCACTGTCAGAACCAGTGTTTGATTTGTGACAAGGAGGCCAGACCATGAATGGCCAGATGTAGAAAACTACAGAGAACAACCTGAGCAAGTATTTAGAGATGGTTCCAGAAAACTAGAAGCAGCCCAGGCAAGCAGACAGTAACAGCAGGATCTAACTCAAGTAGCAGACATGCCAACACAGGCTGGGTTTCCAGGGTCTAGGACAATGGGAGCATGAGATGCTAACACGGCCTGGATTTAACGCGTGCATGGAACGCAACTGTGGAAGGGAAGGGGCGCAGACACTTTCAACTGCTCTCAAACCCCACTGATGGGCCCAGATGGAAGGCCTGTCAAGTATGTGGCAATATCTGCTTGTTAGAACCATTTAATCACTATTTGCTTACCTTCAACTGTAGATACGATAGAATAATTTATAGGAAAAGTGAGCAGGGCTACTGGTGAAGTAAATGAAAATGCCAATTCAGAGTATGTGAGGGGAAACCATGCAGACATACACACCTAAAACTCTTTAAGTTGAAACATTTAACTACCTGTTCATTAGCCATCCTTTGACTTAAGACCAAGCCCTTTCTTTGAGGACGCATTACTGTGACTTTCAGTTACTGGTTAAAAATACTGTGAGGACTTAGTATAGAATCTCTCCAGATTTTTGTGGTTTCTGTTTTACCCCAAGCTCTCATAGTTACCTACTTCACAAATGACGTGGCAGTGATCTATGATTAATCTCTGAGTCTATCCAAAGCATTCAAATTAAATTTAAAGCAACTATTTCTTAAGACATCATTCATTAGTTTAGTTGATCCTCAATTAAATTACATCATTGCTATAGCAAGCGACATTGGCACAAAAGCTGATGGGAAGAGACGTGCACGTGGACTGAAGTGTAGTCTCCCTGCCGCAAGCATCACCAGATAACTGAACACAAAAGGAACAGACTCGAGGCACTAGGCAGGGGGGAGGGAGGCAGAGCTCCGGCCATGACCAGCACACAGTGCGGTCCATGCCGCCGTGGAAAGGTGCATCTGCAGGAAGGGTAGCTGACCCCACAGAGGGACCGAAACGAGGAAGGGGAATGAAGTCAGGACAGAGCTGCTGCTGCACTGCAGACAGCTGATAAGGAAAAAGAAAACAAAAATGGCAAAACACAATTACCTATTTTAATATTAGTTGAGGTACTCCTCATTTTTCCTGCCAAATTATCCCCTTAAGGGGAATAAATTTAAAAAGAGAACTTTTATTTCCCTTATTATACAAGGCCTGACATCACTGAGTATGTATTCGATTTTCCCTATCATCCTCTCGAGAACTCGGGGGCTAAGGTTGGGAGCCCTGACAGAACAAAAGTAACCTCTCAGGGCTTCAACTGGAAGCTGGAAGAGCCACAGGTCAGCACTGCTGACTCCTGAGAGGTGCCGGTGCAGCATGGATCGCACCTAAACACACCCAGAGACTGCAGGAATAGGGAGATAAGCCAGCATTTTATCAGTTCATATAAAGACCTGAAGGAGTCAAGTTCACTGAATTTTCAGTGTAGAATTGTAAGAGAAAAACTAAAATAGAAAATTAACTGGTTTATCTCCCCATGTATGTCTGCCAGTCCAATTTTAAGTAGCTTCTAGTATATCGTGTCCTTCCCCTCCTTAGAATAAAATCTCCCGAGTGAACAGACATGCAATAGGAATGGATTCCTCACATTTAGCATGAATGTGCAAAACAACTAATTCTACGATTATGTCTCAAAAAGAAATATAGAGAAAGATGTTTGCCATGCATTCTCTATAACAAAAAGTGGAAAAAAATGGACAGTAACAGCTTCACAAATTATGGACATTATTATATTACAACATTTATAGTCACTTAAAATCAGAGGCAGACAAAAGATTTAAGAAAAATTGGGAAATATTCATGAAATAAGTGGAAAAGGAGGGAAAAATGCATATATCATTTAGTAACAAACATGAGAAAATGCATGTGTATT
The DNA here is from genome assembly GCA_007922815.1 of Macrotus californicus. NCBI lineage: Eukaryota > Metazoa > Chordata > Mammalia > Chiroptera > Phyllostomidae > Macrotus > Macrotus californicus. The sequence goes on from VMDR010009693.1 coordinate 7,417, forward strand.
TACAAAACCCTAAGAAAATACAGAAAATATCAACAGTGACTAGTCCTGGGTAAGAGAGCTGTAGGCAGTGTTTCTTCTCAATGCTTTTTCTATTCCCTTTTCCACAAGAGGAATCATTTTCTAAATTAAAAAAAGGGAAAGAATGAAATAGGGAATGGCAAACAGAAAAAAAACGTCATTTCAAGGCAGGCAAACCTGCGACTGCACAAGTCATCCCTTCCGGTCACCTGTAACAATTCTTGCAGCCCCAGGAGTACTACACAGCCAAACAATTAAAGAGATTGTGGCTATCTCTTCAGAAACGTCTAGGTCTTTCACTTGTGGAAATTAAGCATGTCTGGTCTTCATGCAAGTCCACAATGTTAAATAAAATGCAGCAGCCTCTTCAACTCCTGCAGCTGGTCGTCCAGAATATCATTTCCCCTTTCAAGTGGGAAATGGAGTCACACATACAGAGTGGCCGCCACTGACACAGCGTCATGAGGCTGCCGTTACCCAAGCACACCACCAAAAACAACAACTGACTTTGCACATGCGTGTGTAATGACAACTACTGTCACCATCCAGTGCAAGATACACACCCGGGATTCTAAAATGTGAAAATGAAAAACAGCGCATGTCTCAGAACACAAAACGTGGACTTGTGGAGCCCATGAGGGCTGAGAGTGCTTGCACACCCACAGGCGAGTCTCACGCCGGACATCTCCTACACGGGAGCAGCACAGCGCACGGGCTCACGGGCATCAGCCCTGTCCACCTGCATGTGAATCCGCCAGCCTTCACTAGCTGTATGACCTTGGACAAGTTATTAATTGTCCTGTCTCCCAGGTTTCTCATCTGTAAAATGGTGAAAATAAAAACACCTATGTCTAGGTGTTTCTAATTAGAATTAATTATCTGAGCTAATTATAAAACACTTATTTACAAGGTGTAACTGGTACATAGTAAGCAAAGTATTTTGCAGTAAAGAATAACACAATCAGCCCTGGCTGATGTGGCTCAGTGGACTGACCGCCAGCCTGTGAACCAAAGGATCACCAGTTCAATTCCTAGACAGGGCACGTGCCTGGGTTGTGGGCCAGGACCCTGGTTGAGGGCACGTGAGGGACGACCACATAGTGATGTTTCTCTCCCTCTCTTTCTCCTTCCCTTCCCCTCTCTCTAAGAAATAAAAATCTTTTAAAAAAATCACAATCAACGTACTTTTGAATGGTTCAAAAGCATGCACGTGTGTCTCTGTGTGAGTGCATAAACATGCATTCACATGTCTGTATATATGTGGGGGGAGGTAGAACACTAGATATAGCAAGAGGTGAATCTGAGTGAAGGGCACTCATCTTTATTCTTGCAACTTTTCTGGAAGCTTGAAAACATTTCCAAACAGTTAAGTAAAAAGAAAGTCTGCAATGCAACTGTGGATTACCACGCAGTAATGTGGAACTGAGCCCTGGGTTCTGGTATCTCAGAATAGTAACTGAGGGCCCTGGGCTGTGTCTAGAAGTGCCAAGGTTTCCAAAACAGAGCTGTATTAACAAAACCAGGTATTTATTAACCCCCTGCTCAGAAAACAAGTAAAACTGCTTGCTAGACTCTCACCTAAGACTGACCGGTCCTACTAGGGCTGACAAAGAACTTAACAAACCCTCGGGAATGAGTTGATGTGATTTAATCCGAGTTAAAACATTAAAATACTTAGCATCTCTCTAGACTCTTCTATCTTGGATTTTGTATCCAAAAATACAAAACTTTTTATCGTCCTCGTGATGTTTTCCTGGTGAGCTGGGAGCAGTGCAACCACAGGGCACTAGAACATGGGACCCTGAACACAGACAGAGCAGAGACTTCCCTTCTGTGAGCCTTGCCCCAAACCCTTCAATGAATGTGTCGCTACAGTCTACGAGACTCCACAACAGTATCAGAGACACACAAGCCGCCCAGGTTATCCTTTGTGATTTCCCTGTTCTTTCTGATGGGAAGAAAATTAAATAGTAAAAGAAAATCAATAAATGATCATGAAGAAGGCAGAGATGGATCTAAAAGCAGAAGACTCCTACTGTTCAGTTCCTGGCCCAACAAGGTGGCCATCAGCACTTCACGACTTCTTCCCTGACATCAAATGAAATGCAACCGGTGTAAATAAGTTAAAAGTTTCTGATTTTCATTGTTTCAACTTATTATTCTGTCCCCTAAGAAAGTTATTAGTGGAAAGAACAAAAACTTCACTGAGGAATTGGTAGAAGAGAAAGCACACATTCTTCTACTGAGTTTCTATGACAAGGCCCTTTCCCTTCTCTTCAATCCTTCGCTGTAGTTTGGCTGGAAAAATAACTGAAAACTCTGTTTGCCAAGCACGCAACACACAGCAGCAAACCCTGAAAGAGGCGCTGTTCCAATTAAGTTAAATTTGGGGAGCTCTGAGTTACAAAAGCAACTGTTACATGACCCACGGAAAACTGTAAGCTCATCATCAGCACCGTGTTCTCACTTTTCACAGACTGAGGCCAAAAGAGCAGAGAGGGCCCTCCTCTGTCTCTCAGGTACCAAGGTCATGTGTCTCTCTCATGACCACGAAGATCTGTTTGTCATCATTTTGTTTTTCAGAATCCTCAGGGTAGAAAATTCTCAACGTCAATAATCTATTTCAGTATTTTAAAACTTCAGATAATACTCTACCATCTGCTGGCATTAGTTTTCAAGTCCACGTTTTTTTCTTAGGCAGCATGCCTCTCACTGCGTGCTGCCCAGGCCCAGGCCCAGGCCCAGGCAGACGGGGCTGACCGCCCGCCCTTCCGAATGCTCCGTCACTGTACTAAGGAAGCATGCTGGAAACAGGATGAAAACGTGTCACTGACGGAAAAGATGAAAAACTATTCACGATGTGAGACTTTACAGAGTCCTGTTTATACGGAGTTTTACCAGCTCTCTCCCTCCTTATTCTCCGTCTCACCCCTGGGTGGACAAGGGGTTCATTTACGTGAACGCATGTGGTGCCGAGCGCCCGGGGAAGTGACACAGCTCCTGCCCTCTCTAATGCACCCATGCAGACAAGTGTATTAGTTTGGAACTTTGGGTTGAAGAAACAAAGAAATTCACTCAGATGACCCAGTAAGTGACGCAACACTTTTTAGCAAGGCACAAAAGAAAATGAGGGCAGTATTAGCCATGCAGGGTCAGGCTCCGGAGAATTCCAGGCTATCCAGGAAGAAGAGAAAACTCAGGCTAGATGAAGGCCGCGTGGACGACAGACGGCAATTCCAGAACTGGCAGCAAGTCTAACAGGCGGTCATCTGTGTTCCGTCGGCAGCAGGAGGCCCCGATCTGTGTTTTCATCTGTGACCCGCTCTCGGCCTCTGCCCCCCTCCCATCTCACCGCTCTCTCATCTGTGGATTCACAGGCCTCTCTGAAAACCAGGAGAAGGGAACCCGTAGACTCTACGCTCTAGATCGACATGCCTGCACACAAGGGAGCGCCCACAAGGCTAGCCGGATAAACCTGTGTTTTCAAGCCCTAGTCCAACTCTGCGCCTTTGCTGCTGTTCTCTGGTGGCTCTATGACTGCCCCAGCTCACAACGGACTCCCTCTCTAGTCCCAGTCTAAACTTCCTTGAAAGAGAGAATCTGACCATCAAAGCATTAATGTTGAACTTGATGATACTGATCTACCCTAGACTGACCTCCTTTGGGTCAGGCACCTATACCTAATCCAATTCACAGTACGATGGCAGGGTCACATGGCACTAGGCACAGTGACCTAAACTCCAAGGCTGCATTACATTATAAATTAAGTATATTTATATAAATATATATGACTAAATAATGGCCGAAGGCACATCAAAAAAAGGATGGCAAAAATAGGGTAAGGCCTGGAGGGTAAGGCTCAGTTGGCTGGAGTGTTGGCCTGTAAATCAAATGGTCATGGGTTCGATTTCTGGTCAGGCACAGGCCTGGGTTGTGGGTTCAGATCCTGGTAGGGGTGCACACGAGAGGCAACTGACCAGTGTTTCTCCCCCGCCCCTCCCTGGGTGAGGATAAGACACATCACTGGAGTCTCTAATGGAAACTATTTCACAAGAGTGAAGAGAAATGAACTGGCAGAGAATGAAAGGAAGCATGTCCCGATGCGCACCGGATGTCTACAGGCAGGCAGGAAGAACCAGGAGGAACCGGGACCCCTGAAGACCCGGTAAAGGAACCTGGATTTAACAGTACTGTGGAGACACCACAGATCTCCCAGCAAGACCCTGCTCCCACAACGTGAACCCCCCTCGAACAGTTCTGTGGTGGAGGCTGCACGTGGGGTAGGCGGGCGTGAGGTGAAGACGCCTGGGAAGGCCCTCCCGCGGTGGACACCAGGCTGCCTCTGCTTTTCGGCGTCGTTTCCAACTCACTGCTGCCTTGCTGAGATAAGTATGCTACTCGGGGTATGGCTTCCCTTTGGCTAATGCCGCAAACACAGACAATAAGGCTCTGAAAGTGTCGATTATAAAAACCTTACAGCTGCCTTATTTTCACAGAATGAAGACACGTAAGCAGCCAGGGAGCACGTACAGGTACAAGAAGAAAAGAAGACCTGAGCCGCGGTGGAGCGCCCCGGGTGAGGGAAGGCTTCATTCTAACAGCCCCACACGACAGGGTGGTAGGTGGAGGAGCAGCAAACACACGTGCACACGTGCTTCCCTAAACAGCTCGGTGCCAACCACGAGCCTAGGGCGGGCCGAACGCCTCTGTCCCAGCACAGCTGAAAATGAGTCCAACCCCCACCCTGAAACACATCAGCCAATCCCGTGCCCTCTGCACTGAAAAGGAAGAACAGAATTCAGCTGCTAGGGTGAGAGTAATTCAATTCACTGGGTTATTATGAAGCTGTGCACTTTCTTTTCCTTTCTACAAAGCAAGGAGAACAGAATGATTTACAAATACTAAAAACAGGCTCTACCATACACACGAGAACTAGAAAAATAAATGTCACATTGTGGAAATTTTAACCTCATTTGCTGTGGCTGCTCCTCCAAGGGGCCTCAAGATCGGCTGGACAGATCTCATTGTACAAAACCCTAAATTACCTTTAAGTTGACGTGAAGGCCACACGTAAGCCTCCCCGAGAAAATTTAGGACGGCCCTGGGGTCATCAAAGAGTTTATGGCCGCACAGGGTCATGAATTAGACACAAGAAACTTCTCTCTGGTGTGTCGTGCAGGATGCTTTATTTCAACATTGTGACGGTGAACCTGAAATTAATCTTTCTGACTGTTCCTCTTTGACAGCAGTCGTCATATTACCCACAGTGACTCGGCAACAGTAAAGACCTACAGACTCCAATGGCAAACTCACACAAGGCTTCTCAAATCCCGGCACTACAGGCATTTTGAGCCAGAGAATTCTTTGTTGTCAATTCATTTTCTGGGCACTGGGGACAGTGACAGGTAAGACATGGTTTGCTCAAGGAACTGATGAGTAGGGACCATGTCTCATCCTGTTCCTCTGGCTGTGGTGTCTAGCATGAAGTTTCATGCCAAGTGGGCCCCCCACAAGCACTGACTGACCCTGCACACCTACAGACAACTGGAGCTCAAGGACAGCTGCAGATAAAGCACTTGGAAACAACAAGAGTTCACGGAAACAGAGCCTACCTCTGGCTCCGGCTCCGGCTCCCACGGAGTGGGGCAGGTGGGGGTTTAAGGGAGCGGAGACAGAAAACAGCTTCCCCGAAGAACTGGTGCACGAGCTCGATCTGGAAGGGCGGCTGCGAGCTGCACTTAAAGAGGTAAGTGAGTGACCTTCCAGGTGTGAGGGACAGCATGAGAAAGGGAGGTTCAAGAGTAGGTAAACCAGTGCCCTCAGGCCCTAGTCCTGCACAGCTGTGGGACAGAAAGAAGCAGACTACCTTCCTCAGTAGGTCAGGACAGAGCTCGGTCATTAGTATTTTTCAAAAGCTCCAAACAGGATCGAAGTTGTTAAGGCTTAGGAACCGTGTACTCCACCGAGGTCTCTATTTCATTGTGGGAAAAGAAACGAGAAGAATTGGGAAAAACAAGGAACAGGATTACATATGCTTTTAATCCCCAGTTAATATTTACCTTGAATTAATATGCAAGCATTTTAGGATTCTCCCAAATTAGAAGTTACACATACCTCTTCTTAAATCTGATAAACAGAGCCAGTTATATGCATTTCAATTCTTCAAACTGCCATTCATGTTACTAAAAATAAAATGTGAGTCAATGCAAACTCTGCTAATTAACCACACTGAACTTCAATTTTCTAATCTGTAAAGAGAAGCGCAGAACACAAGACTGTAAGGAACTGCTTTGGACTCTGATGTGGCAAAATTTAACATGTGACAATTTTAAAAACAAGAATATGTGATGAGCACTGAATTTTTTTTACCTCCCACTGCCAGTAGGAGGCCTCAAAAATCCCTTACTAAAATCATTCTGTGGTCATTTTTTTCTACTGACTAGGTCTACCTCTCGACATTTACCATCAGGAAAATTACATGCTGCAGTGTTCTGTCCTGTGCTGTGGGTGACTGATGAGATCATCTGTATTTCTTCCAGACCAGCAGTAGCAAAGTCACTACCACGTGTACCCAAATGCATCACCCTGGGCTGCAAGGCTATAGTAAAATCACACTTGCTAATTTGGTCAGAAAACTGGGGGTCCTGGCAGCTTGGGGATCTCCGTGGCATGTGATTTTGCAGATGCAGCTCTGTGAGCTCCACTTTCTTAAGGTGCTTTTATAACAGCAATGCCAACTATGTTCTTTTAGGCAGATGCCTGCAGGATTCCAGGGCTGCCGCTGGACCACAATCAGGCTGAGGCATTGAGTTTAAGAATGATTAATCACAGATGAATTAGCCTTTTGTTTCTTTTCTGACATCTCTGAGCCCCTTCTGCCGTCTCGGCTACCTGATGCCTGGCCGTGTCGTGACACCGAAGCCGGCAGCCTGAAATCGTGTTTACTCCGGCCTGCAGGCCAGTCTGGAGAAAGGGTTCAGGCAGACGCCTCCTGAGATCACAGCAGGGCCTTACAGAAGCACTGAGACAACGTGGAGAAGAAATTTTGAAAAAATCGTGCCTAACGCCATTTCTATATGTGCCAATTTTCCTCTCAAAGGAAACCGAGTATCTCTGAAATGTACAGGCAGAGAATATAAATTAAGCTTCGCCTGCAAATATTAAACATTTTGAAAACATGAAAGATAATTTAAAAAGGCTTAGAAAGCAAACAAAATGTACTGAAGACAAAAGCTCCATTTTAAAAAGTATATACAACAAGGGCGCACAGACACATAGCGACGGCTCGGTTTACTACAACACTGGTCGCTAGGCAGCAGGAGAGAAAACGCCAGCTCCAGGAAGCAACCTTCCCCATCACAAGTCACAGCTGCCCTGAGACAGTTCCACGCCCTCAAGAGTGACTGCCTGAGGCCCAGACAAGAGGCACAACTCTGACAAATGAAATGAGTGAAGTGGGCGAGGAGGCCTCTCGGGAAGGTTTTCCTTGACCTTAAGAAGAGACACAGACCACACCACACCCCCTGGAACAGCCACTGTCAAACTCTAAACAAAGCCCCAAAACACAAAGCGCTGGTGAGGATGTGGGGAAATGAGAACCTGTGTGCACTGCTGGTAGGAATATGAAACAGGAGAGCCACTACAGAAAACAGTATGGCGGTTCCTCAAAAATTTAAAAATGAAATTACCATATGATCCAGCAATTGCATTTTGGGAAGCACATGCAAAAGAATGGAAAACAGGAACTTGAACAGATATTTGTACCCACTCACAACAGCCGAAGGTGGAAGCAACTCAAGTGTCCGCCAACTGATGGATGCAAAAACAAAATGGGGCATATACATACGGAAGAATATTATTCAGCCTTAAAATGAAAATTCTGACATCTGCTACAACACGGACGGACCTGGAGGACACTGTGCTCAGTGAAAGGAGCGAAGCAGTCACAAAAAGATGGACACTGTACGCCTCCTCCTCCTTATATGAGGTACCCAGAGCAGTCAGATGCATAGACAGAAAGGGGACCGGTGGCTGCCGGGGCGGGGGAGGGGAAGAGCTCTTACTTAGTGGGTGTCGAGTCCCAGTTCTGCACGACGAAGAGAGTTCTGGAAATGGAGGAACTAGTATCTGTGAACTGCACGATTAAAACAGTTACAGTGGTAACTTTTATGTGTACTTTACCACAATTAACAATAATGGTATAAAAAAAAGACAGAGGAGAGGACATTACTTCCCGGTTTTAGCCACGACTGAGGGCCTATGATGCCGGAATGGGCCGCAGCCACCTGGGAACGGCGAGGAGCACACTGGAGGGCGAGCATCTTTGAGGACGGCAGTCAGAACACTAGACACTCTCTCCCGCTTCAGCAGCGTACCTTCTCCAAGGAGAAACTCTCCTAAGTTGAAAATACACTTTCCATTCATTTCAGCCAATTCCTGAGTCCCACACTGGTACCAGTTCATGCTAAAACAGTAGTACCAAGTCCCATTAAAGTGGCCACATTGTAATAGTTAATGTGAGCAATGATGACAGCAGATCAAGACAATTTCCTTCCATTAGTGACCATCTGCTAGCTCTCCTTACACTCCTTTGTATCTATCCTGTACCTTACATGTGAGACTATGGCCACAGATAAAACGCATCTATGTAACACGTATATAAGTCTGTCTTTAACACACACATGCACATACACACACAACAGGAAAACTAAAAGAAAGCACTTTTCAAAACACACCTGAGGGAACATGATGCTCAAGGATGTAACTGCTACAAACTATACCCATAAGCACTCTGAGAGCTGACTGCAACACACACCGTAACTACGAAGATGACCACGTGTTATTTCCACCGTGCGGGTGCTCACCATCAGCAAGAGAAACAAAATGAAACTGTGTCATCACGTTAAGAAATGTCTTGTAGGCTCAAGTCAGGGTGTAAAATAAAATGCCCTACAAAGATGAACTGTCATAAGCCAAACCGGCACAAAGGTATGATGGCACAGAGAAATTCAGTGACTTTGTAAAATTCTCTCAATGGAGCCCCGGCAAACTCTCTGATCAGCTCAGCTCAATTCAGGACATGAGTCTGCACAGCTCAACACAAAATGATTTCCATCTACATGGAAATTCTGTATCTAGTGACTTCTATCCTGTCCCATGTGTCTTAAGTCATCCACTGCTGGGTAACTAACCACCCCAAACCTAGTGGCTTACAATAACAACTTAAAATTCCACGTGGTTCTGTTGAGTCGGCTACAGCTCAGCTCGGGGTTCTGCTGCTCTCTCTTGGGCTCCATCATGCAGCTGCATGCAGCCTGGAGCCTGGCTGGCGCTGAAACACCCAAGATGGCTTCAGGTCTCCCAGGTGGCCTTTGTCTCCCACAGGGTAACTGGACCTTTTACATGACTGCTGGTTCCAAAGATGGAGGAAGAGAAAGTGCCAGCCCTTGTAAGGCCCAGACAGTTACTCCCATGGTACCCATTAGTCAGTGTGAGTCACGAGGCCAGCCCAGCCCAGGGCGATGGAAACAATCTACCTCTGGTGGATAAAGAGCGTGCACATGCAGAGCGAGGGGAAGTGAGGATGGACACCCTTGGACACTGTCTATCAAGTCGCGGCCTCCCTACACATGACGATGGACTCGTCATCTCAGCGTGCCTTCGTGACAGCTCATTACTCAATAAAACACAGTGCGTAAAATCTGCTCTTGTGTGTGTCTCAGACCTGCTATGGAATACCTTAATTTGCTCTAAGTATGTTTTATTGTGCAGATCATGACTTCACACATCTAAACCTACACAAAAGAACCCAAATGAAACACCCCTCGAATTTCAGATACAGGTACGTGTCTCTAGGTGCCACTTCGTGTACCTGTGTCACCATTACCCCCCATGCCCCCCAGCTACAGCACCCCTAGCAGAGCCCACATCCACATTGCCTGCAGTGGCATTCCCAGGGTAATATGTGCTGTTACAAGGCTGCTCCTCTCAGTCACTGAAAATTACTGTTGTTTAAAAACATTCCTTTTTTAATACCAGAGAGAAAAACACCTATAGATTTTCCCATGTCTATTTCTCAATGGCAAAGAGCACGTCATTATCAATGCTTTAATAGTTAGGCTCTAAGAAAGAGAAAATTTTAACTATTATTATAGTTATATGCTAAATTTACCCTCCTTCAAACTTGAAAATGAGAGGTTTTACAATAGTGTACAATTCATTTTCTGGGAATTACCTTTTATTGGTCTCTAGTTCTAGACCTTCAACTTGTAATGAGAAATGTTCATGCTTACACCAACATTTCTTACAGTTGTGAACAGCATGTTTTCTGATTGAAAATCCCATTTTTCTAAGCAGTTCTGCTATTCCTTCATAACTGAGGGTTCTCATTTCCTCAAAATATAAGAAAATAACATTAACGGAAATAAAAATATATTGACTCCTCGGTTACCTAAAATGGCTTATCTTCAATCATAATGCAATAAAAATAAATTTCTTTAACAATATAAAAATTAAAATCACTGTGTTCTTAAAGACCCAAAAGTGTTCAAAAACCATACCAGGAAAACACTGGCTTTACAAAATTAATTTAGAATTCACATATATTATCATTATTACCTCACAAATATCTACAAAACCACTAACTGTACTACAAGTTTTCAGAACTGTCTCTCCCAAGAAGACATACTGTAAATACAATGATTGAGTCTCCTCCCTTCCCACTCTGGGCTAATCTAATTTTAAAGGTTTTAACAGTGTATCCAAATTCCCAACAGAGATTAATTTTGGGGACTTGAAAGTGAGAAATTAGGAATCCTGAAATCTAAGTTATTCTCAAAAAACAGTTCTAATATTCTTCATACTCTTTACTCATTAATATGGGTATCTTAAAAATTAGTTATTAAGAAAAATCAAGTTTAGTAGTATTAAAAAAGAACTAGCCTATAGAGATTATTAAAACACTGGAAAATGCTGTCAAAATTATTATTTCTAATAACCTAACATTTGAATTTCTAAGCCTATTAGTAGCAACAGGAAATTGCAAGTTGAAATTAACAATTTATGAACTTACTTCGCTTCTGAAACTTATTTTGTGGAACACTACTCACACACGCTGTACGTAAACTGATGAATATTATTTTCACACTGTCAGCAGCAGACAAGGACACAGACCCCTCACACGGCGACAGCTGCCAACAAGGCCGGCTGATCAGATGGTGACTCTACACAGCTGTCCTCGTCCTAAAAATGTCAGCTTTCCCTTGGTTTAGACTTTATGGTGGTGGATTCCTTCAAACCAGTAACATTTCTAAGGTGATTACCCAGCTTTAATTCTTGTGGCAGAATTATGATACTTTCCCTCAATTTCCTGAATTCTGAGCTGATTTTCCTTAGGATTCATTTGAAAAATCATGTAAATTATTTTACCCAGAATAGCTAGGATTTCTGTATGTTCATTTAATTACTGCAGATTAACCTACATTAACAAATATTAAGTGCCTATGTGTCAGCACATTTCAAAGCAATAAATAAGCTAGATTCTATGAAAAGTTTGAGACACTTAAAAATAATTCATGACTTACATTAGAAACATATAAGCAAGTTAAACTACCATGAAGAGAAACTACAAAAGCACGAATTTTCATAACTTGAATCTACAGCAGACACATATGTGAAATCAACTTTACCTTATATTTCATCTTGGGACATGAATGAATGTAGAAACCCATGTAGTAATAGCTGAGTTGAGGTGTTTTTTCATGAAGCTGCTTCGTAAAAGCAATTTCTCTGTCAAAAGAAGAACAAAGATGAAGATACAGTTAAATCTAGTCCCAATATTCAAAGTACCATGTAATTTGATGACAAATATTTGATAAAATTTGAAAGTAAGCTATTCATAAAATCCGAGTGTTGAAAGACAAACTATTTTAAAAACACTGCAAGATTACTTTTACTACAAAGACACCAAAAAAACTCTAAGTTATTTTGAGCAAACGCATCTAAGTTCAGGTTTTATGCTTTCCTGGGCATAGACAGTAGTTAACCTGAAATCCAAACAGCATAAAATCAAAGAGACTGCGAAGAGGCTTCTCGTTTTTATTCATTAAGTGGACAGGTAACCTCACCGGATGCTTCACCTGTGCCTTGGGTTGGGGTTACACTTACATAAAATCCAGCCTCCCTACCATGACCTACGAGTCCTGCTCCCTCTCTCTCCCAGACAATGCCACCTGCCTCTCTGCCCTCCTTGGCCAACACTGTCCATCCAACCCACACCCAAACCCCTGCAGCCTTCCCTCTCTTTACTCCCACCACCTCAGCGCTTGGACCGCTCCCTCTTTACCCCGACTTCTCCCCTCAGATTGTCTGCATAGTTGGCTCCTTTTCTTCTTTTGGATTCTCAAACGTCACCTGCTCAGAGAGGTCTTTCCTGACCACCTACATAAAAACAGCCTCCCGCCACCGTGATATTCTTTTTGCCCCGCACGGCAGAGCACGGTTCTGTTCTCGGTCTGCTAATGTGCTGTTCCGACAGTGCTGGCACCTCGTCTGCTGTCCCAACTCTACGGACGCTGTCGGGACACAGAAGCAGGACTCAAGTCAACACCTTCTAAATAACCCAGCCACACCTCTAAACTTCGTCTCTCAAAAAATGAAATGCCATGATCAAGATCTCCAATTCAAACACTGTGTTAAATCTGCAGACTAGATTACATAAAAACCTACACTGATCACAGATTAAAATACACAAATCTCTATTTATTAAGCGACTGCTTAAGAAACTGAAGACCCGGAGAGCAAAGGGCCTCACCAGGTTTCACTGAGCTCCGTTAAAGTCAGTAATGGAATTGGCCACGTGTAGCCTACTCTCCCCAACTTTGCTCTGAAATGCAGACCCCCTCGCTCTCTTCTCTATAACCTCAGCAACTCCAGGCCTCAAGAGCACTAGTGGGAGGGGCCTGGCTGTAGTGCACCGACAAGTGCCCCGCTGCTCCAGGCTCAGGCTCCTGCTCCCGCCTCGAAGGGCTCTACCTCTGGAATTTTCAAGAGCTATGTCAAACAGTAAACAGCACTCTTTCTAACTGTGCTGGGAATTAATTATGTATCTCAAATGCAGGATGATTTCTGTATCTCTTCACTATTGAGACATGAAATAACAATTCATACACAGGATGGGATTTATTATGTAGAAATAAATATAATCCCTAATATTTATCTGCGAAGTCTATACAAATCCATAGTTATACACTATAAAGTGATAGATACAAAGATGAAACAAGAAAATGGCAGTGATTTCAAAGTATTAACTGATTTCGGTACAAAGAGAGTATCTTCTGAAATAAATAGAATACACCTGTAAAGCACAAAATGTGACTGCTTCAAATGATCAGTTTCAATTTCAGGTGTATCACCAAGAGTCATGAGTGTTTTTAGTTTATATAGCATGCAATTAAATGCATGAGAAAAACAGAAGATTATTACAGAGATCAGTTGTAGACACTGTATAACTGTAAATTTGCTGTAACTCCGCAGTAAGAGACAGGTTGGGCTGAAAACACCAAGATGGAGAACTTCTTTATACTGCGGCCATTGAAACACACACACACACACACACACACACACACACACACACACACACAATCAATCAATCAATTATGGACCACATTGAAAAAAAATCAAATAGTGATCAAACAAAAATGTCATCTCTTCTACTTTTATAATTCAAAAAAGCAAATACACAGTAACTAAAATAATCTCAAAGTATATGATGTAAAAATGTGACCGTCAGACAGAAAGAGCGGGAAAGTAAAGAGAAGAAAGTGACACAATGACAAAGAGGGAGAGAAAGACAGACTCGGGCCCCCCAACGGAAAACCTGTTCTCAGCGCCCCCGCCCCTCCTCCTCCGCACGCATGCGCAAGCAAGCAAGCACAAACGCACACACAGACGTTCTCACGGAAGAAGACCCCAATCTCTGCGCTATTTGGACAATGGATTTGTGTTGTGGTGCGCATGTGTGCAGCCATGGCCATGAAAGGGAAATCGCCATCTGATGAAGGTCAGCGAGTCGAGCACAGCCAGGGACTCCCCAGTCCTGTTTATTACTTTACAGAACTGAGTATTTCTTCCAACAAACACACACTTCTTTAATTCATTTACACCAGACCCATTTAACCTTATTGAAAAAAAATACAACAGTGACGACAAGAAAAACATATAAATAACGTAACACTTAGGGAACGCTAAGTGGTTGACAGGGGAGCTTAAATGAACGCACAAGCTGGACGACAGAAGCATCCCACAAGCACAATGCCTCCTCATACGCTGGGCGGCACGGCCTTAAAAAGCTGGGGATTACCATTAGGCAAGGGCCTCAAGTCTAAAAGTGGTATTTCTAAATACCACTATATAAGAGACCACCGCAGCAATAAACTATTACGTACATCACAGCAGGGTTTCTACTGTTACACAATGAAATATAATCAAAACGGGGGCTTATTACATGACTCATTACAACTGTCGAAAGCAATCTTACCGTAGTGCAGAGTAGACCCCCAAGGAGAGAAATGAGTAATCAGGGTCATAGTACAAATACACAGAGGATACGCAGTATGGAAGGATGTCAATCACCCCCACAGCAATGATCTTGCCATCAAGCCAATACTGCTGGTGAAATGAGCCATAACCACAGTCTGGTCCATTCGGGGGGTTCTCTGCCTGTGAAAGAGCAGACACGTGAACATGAACAGTTTGTCATAAAACACGTATCTGGTAAAGTACTGCGGCACTCAAAAGTACGAGACTCTTAAATTCAACAATAAGCAAACAAACAACCCAACTGAAAAACAGGCAAAATACCTCAGCAGACACCTCACAAAAGGTGTACAACTGGCAAATAAGCATACGACAAGATGCTCAACATCACATGTTGTTAGGGAACTGAAATCTAAAAACCAGTGAGAAAGTACAATACAACTGTTGCAATGGCTGAAATCCAGGAACCTGAACGTGGAATGCTGAGTGGGGCGCGAAGCAACAGGTCATCCGCTGCTGGGGGGAACATAAACCTGCAGTCCCGCTTCGGAGGACAGTTTGGGAGTTTCTCACAAAGCCAAACCGTCTTACCATACAAAACAGCAGCCGGGCTCCTCATTATTTACCCAGTCAGTCTGAAAACTCAGGTCACACAAAAACCCAAAGGCCTGCCCCGCTGGTGTGGCTCAGTGGACTGAGCACCGGCCTGTGAGCCGCAGCTCCTGCCCTGGCCTGGACTGTGGGCCAGGTCCTCAGTGGACAAGGGGCAACTGATGGATGTTTCTGTCCCTCTCCTTCTCCTGTCCTACCCCTTCTCTAGAAATAAATAAATACAATCTTAAAAATAAAAATCCCAAAGTCCCACACACAAATTTTATCACAGTGTTATTCATAATCTACAAAAACTGAAGCAACCAAGATATTTTTCAACAGGTGATCAACTGTGACACATCCACACACTGGAATTTACTCACTAATAAAAAATAAACCCTCAACACATATTGTAGGGTCCCAGTTACATTCTGCAGAAGATAAAACTACAGAGAAAGTAAAAGGATGAGCGGCTGCCAAGAATTGTGGGGGATGAGAGGAGGGATGAGCAGATCACTCAGCTCAGCTCAGCACAGCACAGGGGACTTTTCAGGTGGAACCGTTCTGTGTGACACTGTAGCAGCAGACACATGACATAATGCGTTTGTCCAAACTCGCAGAACTTCACAACACCAAGAATGAACCTTAATGTGAGCAAATTAAAAGAAAATCATTTAGGAGGTTATGGGATTCCAGCAAAGACTGAGGGAATCTGTGAGGCGACCTTTGAAAGCGGTCGGAGGGGAAGGGTGCTGACCCATGTAACTTTTGGAGTCTTCCAGAATGAAGACAACAGGAAGTCCACACATACACACCATCACCTGCCTGACAATGATGATTCCCAAGAGCACTACAGGCTAACAATTCTGACACTGATACACGGCTACACCGGAACTGGACGACTGAGCAAACGGATGGAGGATGGTAGAAGCCAGGTCACTCACTGCTCGAGGGGGAATTTACAGAGAAGAAAGGGGAAGAGGCTAGAACGATCCACGTGGTGACAATCAGAACTAGAGACACCAGTAAGAACGCACGTTTAGCTCAGTATGGACACGGACGGTTACTCACAGAAATACTTGTAGGTAAGATCTCTCACCGACATGTTCGTACAATGGTTAGTATACACACACCCATTTATTTGTTCTGTCCGATGATAAGGCCTAGAAAACCGACACCCAGCAGTAACAAGCACACCTAGCACCCCCATCTTGGTTTCTCGACTCTGCAATAAAAGGAATGAGAAAAAGAAGGAACCACTTCTCTCTGGAGAAATGGCTGATTCCAGGACTGGGACAGGAAATACACACGATGAGCCGAAAGTGTCTTGCGGAACCCAAAAGTAAGGAAATACTCAAAAAAAGAAAAACAAACCCACATGGGTGGGGCTGTATCAAAGGGACGAGGGGGTCAAGGGCAAGAGCTCCCAATGGTCTAAATCGAAATAACTTGGACAACAAAATAAAGTAGTATTGGATTGTAACCCAAAGTATAAAATAAATATCAATGAGTGCACACTGATACACATGATTAAATAATTAATAAGTGAGGAAGAAAGACAAATCACCCAGGAACCCAAAAAGTTTATGTAGATACTCCTTCGTGCTCTAAAGGTAGGGAGCATACCCCTTACTGCTTAGGTGTGGGCTGCTCACAGCGACTTCTTTCCAAGAGGATGGTATGGGAAGGGGGAAGTACCCACACAGGCAGGCGACCAAGGTCAACAACAACAAATTAATGAGGGTTTACTGAGGTGCCACCCATATCAGTAATTTCGATAACTTCCACTGCTGTAGGCAGTGTTGTCTGGGTCATAAGTACATCTTCAAACTTTTAAGAGTTTTCACTAACTATAATAATAAATTATGTCAAACCTAGATTTCAGCATTCACTTCCCACACAGCTTTACTCTTTTAAAAAGTCACAATTATTTCCCCAGAAACAGATAGTTTCAAGGGAACAGGTAAACAAACAGAAGCATTAACCAAAAGAAAACAGGAAAGTACGCTAACCTATTATACCTACAAAACCTGAACTGAACCCAGCAGCTAACAACAGACTTGAAGCTGAATAACCTGTCCCAGAAACTGGAAGGCTCCAACTATGCAGTGCGAAATAAACAAGTTCCTACATGTTACGGAATTTCATAAAAACTACCCTTCAGAGGCAAGCCCCGAGGTTCACAGGAACGCAGCTCGCTGTCTTCGGAAACTATCGTGCAGGAGAGCAGGCTCGGCTGTGACTTGGAGGCAGAGAGCAGCTGTCAGTCATGAAATGTAAGGTGGGAGCTGTCACCTGTCAGAACCCTCCACGTCAAAAGCTAATTAGAGGACTTGGAAATGAATCTAAATGCATCCATGACTTCAGTTAGTGCCTCATTCTGGGTCATGAATCTAGTTGGGTACTCATTCATTCATTAATAAAATGTATTTATCAAGGACATAAGAATGGATCCAATAAGCATATTCTCAATAAAAAATGACCAGTGTATTCTTTTAAGCCTAAATATTCTTTTAAGCCAGTTCTACCGGTTGTACCAGCCTGAAAGATTTTTTAAAACTGCACTTACATTCTCAGTTTCCAATACCCATTATCTGTTTCATCCCCGGGACCTCCCATCTAATCGCCTGCCCCCGTTTACTTCACTGGTTGAAGGAGCAATTCTCCCATAGGCACTGTTCCCATCTCTCAATTCATTCGAGAGTCAGGGGTCTTCCCCATCTGCAAAACACTCGATGGATATGGGCGGCCTCCCAATTACTTAGGAAACAAGTAAACCCTGCACCTACCCCCTCTGACTCCCACCACATCACAGACGAGGAAACCTAAAATCCCGGAGTCAACTAAGCAGTACAATCGTGAAACCATGGAGTTAACACACTGACTCAAAATAATTTAACTTTTTCTAAAAGAGTCTATTCCTGCATTTTTAAAACGGAAATCATACTACGACTTGTCCTCAAAGGTAGCTGTAAGAAAATGATAATGTACAAATAAAAGCATCCTGCAGACTGTGGGCAAGTTCGGGTCGGTTTTAGCTTCTGGCTTAAGGGGTCCGAATGGCGCACCCCAAAGACCGTGTCTGTGAAGTTAAACGATGGCTCACTCACTTAACAGTCAAGTTACTTGGTGGCAGTTGGCTCCAGCTTCTTCACAAACAAGCCAGTGATGTGATTAGCAATACTTAATAGTTTACCCTTCTCATGCCTTTAGTTTATGCAGTTTGGGTTTGTGAAGGAATAAGCCAAGGCGCATCCTCAGAAGTTTCCAGGATTTAGCTGACAACAGGAGAAATACAATAAAGCTCACCACGAGCTACACAAAAGCAAAACCGTCTCAAACCCTGGGCAAGGATGGCACGGCTTCTGTGATTAATGAGCTGTGTGGAACAATACCAGAGGCACCGCGTAGAAACGCCATGAAATTAATAGTGCAATTCAGGCTTCTAGACCAGTCGCTCCCACAATGAGTGTGTATTTACTCTGAAAAAGTGCGCCTGTCTCCTGACCCATCGACCCCCACATATCTCAGTGATGCTTGAAACAAACACTGCCGAGCCACAAAGGAACAGGCAAAGGGCAGCACTGGGGGGTTTAATCAGGAGTTCAAAGGCAGGAACCGAGAAAGTCTTCAGTGGCTTTGAGAGAGTAGAGCCTGTGTTATTCCTTCTAAGGCATCCAAAAGTACCTCCCCCAAAAGACCACTGCTCACACACAAATCTATGATTAGATCATCAGTGTCCTGGATAGTGTACTTATTTAGTTTTAGAGAGAGGGGAAGGGAGGGAGAGAAACATCAATGTGCAAGAGATACATGGATCAGTTACCTCTCACTTGCCCCCAGCTGGGGACCTGTCCCGCAACCCAGGCATGTGTCCTGACTGGGAATTGACGGACGACCTCTCAGTTCCCAGGCCGGTGTTCAATCCACTGAGCCACACTAGCCAGGGCCTGAATTTTTTTTAAACCACAGTTTATGGAGGCCCCTGAAGGGAATCTACTTAAGCACCTGATTAAAAGTCTGCACTGGTTTACAATAACTTATCTCTTGTGTTGTCTTTTGTTAATAGTTTCATGAAACACTGCACTAAACTGTGGTTGCATTTCAAAAACACCCCAAAGGTGTGCTAAACTACTATGGCATCACAATCTACATTATCTCTTTAAAAAAAAAAAACCACTAAATTTTGAAATAAATTTTTTGAAAGATGTCCAAACTAAAAAAAAACACCACAACTAAATTTGAAAGTGTCTCTAGTAAGAAGTAAGGTTTAATTTGCAAACTGCAAACAGCAGCACTTGTGGTTAACGTACCACATGGTTTCCACAAGTGACTTACAAACCAAATGCAACCAGTCCCTAATTTCTGGCAGACAATCAGCACACTAAAGAACCAAATTAAACAAAATTTCAAAATAAAGGTAATTACAGTACATTCATATGAGCACCTGTTATGTAGTAATTAAAAACTGTTTTTATCAAGCCTTTTTAGTAACACTGTAAAAATATAACCCTGTACAATGGAGGATATGATCCCATCACATGAAAATTAGTGGGTGTCTTTCAGCGCGCTTCTGGGCTTGATTTTCTATTGACTAGGTCACTTCATCATGTGGCTGGGGCAGAGGTTAACTTACAGATGTGTGTCCAGTGGCACAAATAACCCAGAAGACCACCGTCTAATGCCCTGCAAGAGAACAGCCAGTTGTGTCTGCCTAACAGCCCTCATCTCAACCCCTTGTTAAATTGCTTGTATGTTTTTTCTCAAATGCTTCTTGCACCCGATGTAATGCCTTCTTACCGATCCCTGCATTAATGAATGAGTCAAATAGCATCTGACACGTGTTCATGCTCCACTGGCATGAAGGTCACGATTTCACCTTTTTAACAGTTTGGAGGGCGCCCAGCGAGAAGCTCAAGTGAACTCGCTGGGTGGAGCTAAGCTAACTTGGAAGTGCCCTCGCGGTCTGGGACGCCTCCCACGTTTTCTGCTGCTTGTCTGTTCTCGACTCTCAGCGACAGATGCCCACGTAGCTCTAACTTTGCTCTACATCTTTTTCTTCCTCTCCACAAGTTTCCACTTTTGTTTTTGTTTCTGGTTCTCTCACAACCCGTGAGTCGTGCCCATTAATGGCGGCAATAGCTGGATTTCACTCATGGTCCCTGTTGACAGGTGCCAGAGCTCTCCTCCCTGGCGGATGAGAAAAGACTTAGTTTCTGTCTGCACGTGTAGGAGCTCCATCCGTCGAGGAGAGCAGCCCTTGGAGAGCTGAAACGACAAGCTCTGCGTCTGCTCTGGGCCTGTAGCTGAGGCTGTAGAGCTGAAGCAGGGAGCTCTGTAATGTGTGTGTTCATCTGGGATTCAGGAAAGCTTTACTGCTTGTGTGTGAAATATTTCCCACCTCCAGAGGGCGCTAATAAATCACGCTGTTACATCTCTTACAGGAGCTCTGTAAAATTGATTTTTAGAGGTAAGTCAGCATTTACATAATTCAAATATTCTCCGAATTCACAGAAAATAAACTAAATAAACTCCTTACAGATACTGCTAATTTGGAAACATTTTTAAGATAAATCAAACTGGTTTAATAATTTTGGTTTAAGAAAGAAAAAAGTTGGCCTTGGCCAAGTGGCTCAGTAGGTTGAAGCATCATCTCGTATACCCAAAGGTTGTGGGTTCAATCCCCAGGTGGGGTGCATACAGGCAACTGATCAATGTTTCTCTTTCACATCGATGTTTCTCTCTCTCCCTTCCTCTCTCTAAAACCAATAAGCATATCCTGGGGTGAGGATTAAAATAAACAAGAAAGATAGGCAGCAGTCCCCAACCTTTCTTTGGCAACAGAGACTGGTTTCATGGAAGACAATTTTTCCATGGGCTGGAGTGGGCAGGGGGACAGGAGACAGAGCTCAGGTGGTAATGCAATGGCGTCTACGGACTTAGATCAGAGTCCCCAACCTTTCTGGCACCAGGGATGGGTGTCATGGAAGACAGATGGGGCAGGAGGGGGGCGGTGACAGAAGGCGGAGCTCAGGGGGTAGTAAGAGTGAAGCTGTGTTCCCAGCCCACAGCTCACCTCCTGCTGTGCAGCCCTGGTTCTGAACAGGCCAGGCTAGCATCCATCCGAGAACCAGGGGTTGGGGACCCCTGATCTAGACGACTGTGTGACTATTCCACTCTGTTTCTAAACACGTGCTCCTAATTTCTTTAAATGAAGATGTAATGACTGAAACTAAATCCCTCCTTGTACTGTATTCCAATATAACACTCCCCAATTCAAAAAAAAGAAAGAAAAAAGTTACGTGTCTTTTCTCAGGTTTATTGGTATTAAATACAATTCATAAGTGGATTTTAAAAATAATACATGACTTGTTTTCTAATGAATAGTTTAACTAAACTGCCAAAACTACTCATTGGCTTACTAATTTAAAAAGTTATCAATATTCCTACATAATGCTTATGATTTTGAAAAATGTAGATCTGTGTTCTACTGAACTGAACTATGATTCTGACATTTAAAAATATTTTTAATTGTGATAAAATACATAACCTGAAACTAACCATTTTAGCCGTTTCTGAGGGTACATTCAGCGGCACTGAGCAGATTCACGTTGCTGAGCGACCATAATCACCAACCTCACAGAACTTTCTCGTGTCCCTAACGGAGGCTCTGTCTCCACGCAACCATGCTCCGCTCCTCCCCCGCCCCGCCCAGCACACAGCACCCACCACCCTCCTTTCTGAAAAATTAAATTTATTGCGGTAATACTGGTCTGTCACTTTTAAACTAGCCATGTCTTCACAGTTAAGGTGGATTTTGCTTTTTTCCTTTCATCTAGTCAGACAATCTCTGACTTATAACTGGAGTTTTTAGACCTGTATTGTTCTACAGGATAGCTACTGGCCACGTACGCTACATAAGTTAACTAAAACTTAAGAAAATTTAAAATTCAGTTCCTAAGGAGCTCAGTAGCTGTGAATGACCACTAGCTCCCCACGGTTTAGACACCGCAGACACAGGACATGTCCACAGAGCAGAGCTTTGGTTCTGGTCATTTATACGGAATGTGATGAGCAATCTAGCTGGATTTAAGTGACCCATCTTGCTATTTACTTTCTATCTGTCTCACTTGTTGCCTGTGCGCCCTTCCTTCTTTCCCGCCTTTTAAGAGACTGAAAATGTGTCACTGTTGCTATTTTCTTCACTATCGGCTTATTAACTACCTCTCTTGGGGTTTTTAAGGCTGCTCTCGAGCAGTGGTTTTCAACAGGGAGCCAATTTAGCCCCTACGGACGTTCGGTAAAGTCTGGAGACATTCTGTTTCAGCTCGGAGGGTGGACGCCACCAGCCCCTACGGAGTAGAGGACATTGATGTTGCTGAGCATCACACGACGCACAGAAGAGCACCCACAGAAAAGAGCTAACAGACCCACGCCAACAGTGCCCAGGCTGAGGAACCTGGCCCTAGTGTTCACCACGCACATCTCAAACGCATTTTGATAAAACTGTATCACTTCACGTAACATGAGAATCATTCCATTTATTCCTTCCCATCTTGCTACTGTTGTCTCATACTAGTAGCTGTGATACAGAATCTACCTAATCTACCTCCCTAGGCCCGATCTTCTTCCTAAGAACACTGGGAATGTCTGCCTCACAGACACTTTGTGAGAATTAACACAAGGTAAGCAAAGAGCTTAGCACAGCACCCACACGCTACAGTCGGTAACTTCTCAATGAGTTGTGACAGCTGTAAATGAAGAAGACTTGGACTGATCTGAAATGAATGGACAGAGGACACTTCTGCGGAGAAATCTCCGTAACCCACAGTCACACACGGTGTAACTTTTCTTACACATGCCTCTCCTGTAGCTGTCTACCTCCAAAACGACGACGACACTGCACCCCACTGGGTTGGCTGGCAGAAGGGAATTTCAAGCATCTTTTAGCCTCTGATATATAACCCCTTTTATTTACCTGCATTTAACTGAAGACATGTGGAGGTGGAGCCACACAAAATGTAACTCAGACCTAGAAACGTCAATAGCAGCCTCCGTGAGGGAGAGGTCCGATGCAAGCCTAGCAGGGAGTGCGCGTCAGCAGCCACAGAGCTGCACACAATTAGGGACAGAGTGGAGATACGCTGCCCGACCTGGCGAGGTGATAAAAGCTCTTTCCCCATAAAGCTTAATGAGCTCTATTCTATTAGTCTTCGGCTTACAGGGACGTAAAAGGGTCAGCCCCGAAGAGGGAAGAAACTGCTTCTCCACACATGGCTCCATTCAAAGGACAGCAGATCACATTACTGATGTAATTACTACAACGTGACAATTTCCTTCGATTCACGTGGCAGTCAACTGTTTAGGACGTACAACAAAGGGACATGGTTCATTCATAGTGGCTTCTGTGGACAAAGTGAAATTTAAAGTCGCCTTCATTTTCAACTCAAGTCCCATGTACTTTACTGTCTCTACCAGAATGACATTTTTGTATTCAAAATTAGCGAAGGTGTTTGGGTATTTACCATATTTGTAATTTTCCTTCTCTAACTAAAACATAAGTTTAGTGGCGAAATTAAACATTCAGGGACTCCCACCATTCTCCTGCCTCAGCTTTGCTTTGGCTCTCAGGCTCCGCAGGGGCAAAGGAGCGGAGTCCTGAGCTCAGGGCTGCTGGAGACTCGGGGGCAGCAGCCAGTAACTATGTCATCAGGTGGTCCCTGGGAAACTCCAGGCTAAGGAAATAGCAACAGAAAGCCCTCCAGTATTTCCCAAATACTTTAAGAGAAGAAAAGCAAACTGGTCACCTTTAATTTTGACTTTTTTCCCCTCTGCCCATGTCCATTAAGTCCCATAAGAAACAAATCAATTTAGCCAAGGGAAAGTAAATACAACTCCAAATCATTAAGTGGAAAAAGCGTATCAGACAGAAAATGACAGAAACCATCACTAAGCTTCCATCATGATATTTTCCCTTCTATTTTCACCAAAGATGAAAACTTCGGCACATAAAGTCCCGATATTTAACCAGAGTAGCAAGATGTAGTTTAAAAACATGGATTTGTGTAGTAAAACTCTAGAGGTACACGGCTGGTACACTCCAAGCTTTACCTATACCTGAGAGAATCCAAAATGAAGAACACAAAGATGTTAAGTAGGTAAAATCTGGCTGGGAAGACAGAATATTAACCATATCAAATGTAAATATTGGGCATTTGTGCTTTGAGCTGCCGAAAGATGGGTAAAAGCCTGCTACACTCAGCCTCAGGCCCACCCAGGTTAGTCATTCATTCACTCATTCATTCAACAGTTATTTACGCAGCACTACACTAGGAGTGAAGCAAGGAAGCAGGAAAAACAGGTCTTCTCACTGACTTTACATTTGAGAGAAGCCTATCAGTGAGGTCTGTTTAAAAGCATCTTCAAACTGCTACTTGCCCCACTGACGTGGACATCAAACTCCAGCATCCTCATTTACTCCCTCTGGGTTAAGTCGACTCAGCCTAACTGCCCTCTGTTCACAGCCCTTATTCTTGGCTACTCTCCTAAGTTCTTGTTGCAATGAGAGTCCAGCCTTGAACATGATGTCTCCAGCCTACGCTCCTGCCAGTCCCCTTTTTCCCAGGCCTGGAACCTACATCAGTTGCCTCCACACCAGTCAGAGGCGCCCTGATTCCACAGCAGTCATGCACTGACTACAAGAGCCACCTTCAAAAACCTGCCAAGGTGACCCTTCTCTCCAGCGTGGCTCCTTCATGGAGGAGCAAAGGAGAAGACAATAAAACATTACATAGTTGATATTAACATTTTGTGCATCCCCTTCCTAATTTCTATATGCTTACATTGTTTTTAAATTTAGAACCGCATACATAGTTTTGCATCCTGTTTTTATCTTTATATACACAGCAAGTATTTTACACTGTTATTGCTCATCAGTACATACTTATGAATGTTTATGCACAGTCCTCATTTTATTTTTGTTAAAGATTTTATTTCTTTTTAGAGAGAGAGGAAGGGAGGGAGAAGAGGGAGAGAAACATGGATGTGTGAGAGGTCCATCGACTGGTTGCCTCTCGCATGCCCTGTACTGGGGCCCTGGCCCGCAACCCGGTCCTCACTTTAAGGGCTCCAGTGTGTTCTATCACGTGGCTGGCCGTGCTGTGATTTATTCCACCTTATCTTACTGTTGGACACTCGGGTTGTTTATGCC